>JAVTVJ010000833.1:0-84900 GCA_034509425.1 Eopsaltria australis | reverse complement strand
GCTTCCATGAGGGGCAATTCTGCCGCACCCTGCCAAGGAGAAAGGCCCCTAGCCTTGTGCTTTGTTCTCTTAAGTACTCAGCAATTAGCTCAATCATTTGTGTCTTAGCAACCCATGGGAGAAAAAATTCCTGAGGAATAAAAAACTAAATCTAACCTCCAACATTCTCCACCCCAAATTTTTTTTCCCATGCAAACACCTTACATCAAATTGAAACCTTCGAAGTATATACATACATGCAGATACAGATACAAGCACGGTGTCATAAGTAGTTCACCCTAAAACAAGATCTCCTTGAGGTATGCATCGGGTCTCTCCATCCCTTTGCATCACCCACCAGGTGCAGCCTGGTCCCTGAGCAAAGACAACCCCACGGATGGGATTGTCGTTGCTTGAGGCAGAGTTTACCCAAACAGTCTTTCCCAGCATACCTCTCATGTGTACTACTGGAACCTTATCTCCATCTGTTGTTCGCAAGGGGTCAGAGTGGGCAGGATCTGCTCGGTTGGAGGAGCCTCGGGTGTTCGCTAACCATGTGGCCTTTGCCAAATTAGTCTCCCAGTTCTTGAATGTCCCCCCACCCAGCGCTTTCAAGGTGGTTTTGAGCAGGCCATTGTACCGTTCAACTTTCCCAGCTGCTGGTGCATGATAAGGGATATGGTACACCCACTTGATGCCGTGTTCCCTAGCCCAGGTGTTTATAAGGCTATTTTTGAAATGAGTCCCATTGTCGGATTCAATTCTCTCGAGGGTACCATGTCTCCAAAGAACCTGTTTTTCGAGGCCCAGGATGGTGTTCTGGGCAGTGGCATGAGGCACAGGGTAGGTCTCCAGCCATCCTGTGGTGGCTCCCACCATTGTGAGAATGTAGCGCTTGCCTTGGCGGGTTTGGGGCAGTGTGATGTAATCAATTTGCCAAGCCACTCCATACTTGTATTTGGACCACCGTCCACCATACCATAGAGGCTTTACCCGCTTGGCCTGTTTGATCGCGGCGCACGTCTCACAATCATGGATCACCTGGGAGATACTGTCCATGGTTAGGTCCACCCCTCGGTCTCGTGCCCACTTATAGGTGGCATCTCTGCCTTGGTGGCCTGAGGCATCATGGGCCCATCGGGCTAGGAACAGCTCCCCTTTGTGTTGCCAGTCTAAATCTATCTGTGCCACCTCTATCTTTGCGGCGTGATCTACCTGCTTGTTGTTCTGGTGTTCTTCGTTAGCTCGGCTCTTAGGGACATGGGCGTCTACATGGCGGACCTTTACGGGTAGCTTCTCTACCCGAGTGGCAATGTCTTTCCATTCATCAGCTCCCCAGATTGGCTTTCCTCTACTCTGCCAGTTGGCCTTTTTCCACCTTTCCAGCCAACCCCATAGAGCATTGGCTACCATCCACGAACCGGTGTAGAGGTAGAGCTTTGGCCACTTCTCTCTCTCAGCAATGTCCAGGGCCAGCTGAACAGCTTTGAGTTCAGCAAATTGGCTCGACCCACCCTCTCCTTCAGTGGCTTCTGCAACCTGTCGTGTGGGGCTCCACACAGCTGCTTTCCACTTCCGGTTCATCCCTATGATGCGACAGGAACCATCAGTGAAAAGGGCGTAGCACTTTTCTTCATCTAGCAGTTGATTGTATGGTGGAGCCTCCTCAGCTCGGGTCACTTGTTCTTGCTCCTCTTCATCAGTGAGACCAAAACTCTCACCTTCTGGCCAGTTCGTAATTATTTCTAGGATCCCAGGGCGGTTCGGATTTCCAATGCGGGCGCTCTGTGTGATAAGCACGATCCACTTACTCCATGTGGCATTGGTGGCGTGGTGGGTAGAGGGAGCCTTTCCTTTAAACATCCTCCCCAGCACTGGTAGTCGGGGTGCCAGGAGGAGTTGTGCTTCAGTGCCGATTACCTCTGAGGCGGCTTGAACTCCTTCATAGGCGGCCAAGATTTCCTTCTCTGTGGGGGTGTAGTTGGCTTCAGACCCTCTGTAACTCCGGCTCCAGAATCCCAGTGGTCGGCCTTGAGTCTCTCCTGGCACCTTCTGCCAAAGGCTCCGGGACAAACCATTGTTCCCGGCTGCAGAATAAAGCACATTCCTCACCTCTGGTCCCGTCCTTACTGGGCCAAGCGCTACTGCATGAGCGATCTCCTGCTAGATCTGGGCAAACGCTTGTTGTTGTTCAGGGCCCCAGTGAAAATCGTTCTTCTAGCGGGTGACCAGGTAGAGAGGGCTCACAATCTGGCTGTACTCTGGATTGTACATCCTCCAAAAGCCTATGGCCCCTAGGAAAGCTTGAGTTTCCTTTTTGTTAGTTGGCGGAGACATCGCAGTGATCTTATTGATGACCTCTGTGGGAATCTGGCGCCGTCCATCTTGCCATTTTACCCCCAGGAACTGGATCTCTCGAGCAGGTCCCTTGACTTTGCTTTTCTTGATGGCAAAACCGGCTTCCAGGAGGATCATGATGATCTTCTCTCCTTTCTCAAATACCTGTGCTGCCGTGTTCCCCCACACAATGATATCATCGATGTATTGGAGATGCTCTGGAGCCTCACCCTTTTCCAGTGCAGCCTGGATCAGTCCATGGCAGATCGTGGGGCTGTGCCTCCACCCCTGGGGCAGCCGATTCCAGGTATATTACACACCTCTCCAGGTGAAGGCAAACTGGGGCCTGCACTCCGCTGCCAGAGGGATGGAGAAGAACGCATTGGCAATGTCAATGGTGGCATACCATTTTGCTGCCTTGGACTCCAGCTCGTACTGGAGCTCCAGCATGTCTGGCATGGCAGCACTCAATGGTGGAGTCACTTCATTCAAAGCACGATAGTCCACAGTCAATCTCCATTCCCCGTCAGACTTGCGCGCAGGCCAGATGGGGCTGTTGAAGGGTGAGTGAGCTTTACTGACCACTCCTTGGCTTTCCAGGTCACGGATCATCTTGTGGATTGGGATCACGGCGTCTCGATTCGTCCGGTACTGCCAGCAGTGCACTGTCGAGGTGGCAATTGGCACTTGTTGCTCTTTTACTCTCAGGAGTCCCACTGCATTTGGATTTTCTCATAGTCCAGGCAAGGTGTTCAGTTGCCTGGTGCCCTCTGCCTCCACAGCCGCTATTCCGAAAGCCCACCTGAGTCCCTTTGGGTCTTTGTAATAGCCATTCGGGAGGAAGTCTATGCCCAGAATACATGGGGCCTCTGGACCAGTCACAATGGGGTGTTTCTGCCACTCCTTCCCGGTCAGGCTCACCTTGGCTTCCAACAAAGTTAATTGCTGTGATCCCCCTGTCACCCCGGCAATAGAAACAGGTTCTGCCCCCACATGTCCCGATGGAATTAAGGTACACTGCGCACTAGTATGAACTAATGCTTCATGTTTTTGTGGCTCTGATGTGCCAGGCCATCGGATCCACACTGTCCAAAAGACCAGGTTTTCCTGTGCCTCTTCCTGGCTAGAGGCAGGGCCCCTCTAGCCCAGGTTATCATTTCTTTCCAGGGCATACATAGTAGAGGTCCCCTCGAGGGTATCTGACAGATCATCCTCCCTTCTGTAATATCTGTCATCTCGGTCATGGGAGGCTGAGGCTACCTTCACTTTAGTAGACCCCCCGCCTCGGTTAGTATTTCCCTCCTTGAGTTGCTGTACCCGTGCTGCCAGGGTAGCTGTGGGTTTCCTATCTCACTTCCTCATGTCTTCTCCATGATCACACAGGAAGAACCACAGCTCAGATCGCGGGGTGTACCCTCTCTCCCTGGCTGGGGGGCGCTGGGCTCTGACTTTGGGGATTGTGACTCGCACTGGTGCTGCACTCATCATCCTCATCTCCTCCCTCACCTCCCTCATCTACCCTCTGAGGTCTTTGACCACAGCAGAGACCTGAGCCTGTATTGGGCCACTGATCATACTATCATAATTCCTGAGTTTGGTGGCTATGGAACCCACTGTCTCTCGGTTGTCATCAGCATTAATTGTTGCAATGAAGATGGTGTATTGGGAGGGCCTTAGCTTTGCCAAGTTCCACAACATTTGCCCTGTACACTTGACCTTGTCGGGGTCATTATCATGTTGTCCATCCCTCCCGAAGAGTACCTCCAATACTGCCACCTCCCTCAGCTGTTGGATTCCCTCTTCAAGAGTCTTCCATGGTCTTCTATGATGATACTCCTGCATTCTCTCCCTGTTGACAAACCTCTCTCTTACACTTATTAAAAGCCGTTCCCAGAGAGACAGGGGCCCGTCGTCTCTTCCGAATACCTGATCCACCCCCGAGTCCTGGGACAAGGGTCCCATCTGCCTTGCCTCAATACTATCCAGCTGCACGCCCATACCCATAAGGTCACAGACCCGAAGTAACCAGGTTGTAAAAGGCTCACGACCCCGTTGCACAATGTCTTTTCGTAGATTACGGAGACTGTCATACCCCAGGGACTCGGTAGTGATTTCAATCCTTGGCCTCCCTACTGGTTGAGAGGGTCCTGCTTCCCCATCATTACTCACTGGCTGCTCTGGTTTGACCTTAGTCTTCCTCTTTTCCACAGGGGCAACTGCTACTGGCTGTGGCTGCCCTTCTGGTCTGACTGGAGCCTGAGCAGTTGTAACATCCCTGGGTTCCTCTGCTGCCCCATTAGACTCTCCCTCTTTGGGGTAGGGGGAGGGTTTCCCACCAGCTGGGCAAGTGTATTCTTTCAGCACTTGGCTCATCTCGCGTATCTCCTTCACCAGGGCCCCCACCTAATCCAGGTGGTTTGTTTCTGAGGTGGGTTGTGGGGCCGGGTCACACTCTGTAGCAGCATCTCTACTGTCTGGGACAATGTCAGGTTCTGGGACGGTGTCCCTAGTTTCTGGGGCCATGTCAGGTTCTGTGGCAGCATCCCTAGTCTCTGGGGCCATGTCGGTTTCTTTGGCAGCATCCCTAGTCCTTGGGGCCATGTCAGGTTCTGGGACCTCATCCCTATTGTTTGGGGTAGGTGTCAGAGTGGCTATCCAAGTCAGACCCCCTTTATCCCTGAATGCTAAATAGAGTAGGACTATCAGCAACGCCAGCCACTGTATGATATCATTAGCATCTAGAGAAGATTTGAACCCCTCAAAGATTGGCGGGATAGGCCCAAAGAGCTGGGTGAGGCGTTGTGAGAACATTTCTTTTGGTGTCACTTCCTCACAAAAGGTACCATTATTAAAGTAACCCTGAAAACATGTCATTAGTGTGTGGTAGCTGTGAATCCACATGCCTGCCTTCCAGAGGAAGTTGAAAATCCATGAATTCCTCACCTTATTGACCCATGACACAAACTGTATAACAGCCACTCTAGCCTTAGTTATAGGGCCCATGTTTAGATACGGGGCTGCAAATGGGAGAGAGAGAGCCGTGACCACTACGGGGCTGCAAATGGGAGAGAGAGAGCCGTGACCACTTGCCATATGAACCGGGATAAGCTAGACCACATGGTGCAACCTAATGAGGTTCCTATATCCAGCACACAAAAACTGCCTTACTCAAGAACTGTTATCCTTCTTCCCCTCGATGCCTTCGTGCGCCACGTTGGGCACCAAAATCTGTCCTGGTTTGAAGGACAGGTGTCTGTTAAGGAAGGCAGGAGCCTCCCTTAGAATGGGAAACTGTAACCCCTCTCCCTCCGAATTATTATAAATTTGAAATCAAGAGGCTCTCAGGCAAAGATATGGGAATAGGAATAACAGTTCTTTACTAATATCTAAAACAAAGCTAACAAATAACAACACCTATAACGTTAACCAACAAACAGAACCAGAAACCCAGTGGCAGCCTGCTCGGCTTCAGGCACCTTTTCCCTTTGGTGCAGTTCCAGTCACAGCCTGCAGGGGGCGCTCTGGGTGTGATGATTCTCTGGTGGCTGCAGGGGCGTTTTTGGTGTGGTTATTCCCCGGTGGCTGCAGGGGCGCTCTGGGTGTGGTGATTCCCCGGTGGCTGCAGGGGTGCTCTGGGTGTGATGATTCCCTGGCGGCTGCAGGAGGTGCTCCGGCGTGAGCTCAGGTAGCACACGGCAATGGCGGCTGCCCGAGGCACGGAGGGATGGAGGAGAGCCTTTGTTCTACAGACCCTCGGGGGCGGGGGGTGGGGGGGCAGCTGGTGTCGGTGCCACAGCAGGATCCCCGGACACAGGCAGCAGTGACGGTAAGAGGTCCCGACGTGCAGGGGAAGCCCCTCTACAGTGTAGCGAAGAAACTCGGAGCGGTGAGGAGGGGCGGGGGGAAGAGACAGGCTGGTGGCAGGCAGCTCCCAATGGGGCAGAGGGCAGAGACTCACAGCAGACAGACCGGCAGCTCTGTGCTGGCTTCTCAGGGGGTCGTGGGTTCAGCAGACAGCAGCTCCGACCGTCCCGCTCCGAGGGTCCCGAGCAAGAGAGCGTGACCTCCCCCCGCCCTTGCTTTTCAGTCTCCAAAATCTCACGTTGTCAAGCCCTGCTTCCATGAGGGGCAATTCTGCCGCACCCTGCCAAGGAGAATGGCCCCTAGCCTTGTGCTTTGTTCTCTTAAGTACTCAGCAATTAGCTCAATCATTTGTGTCTTAGCAACCCATGGGAGAAATAATTCCTGAGGAAAAAAAACTAAATCTAACCTCCGACACCTTCCCATTTGCTTATTTCTCCATTTTTCCTGCATCATGCCTAGACTTTCAGAGTGGATTGGATTGGACCCACCCTATATGTCCACACTTTCTCTAGGAGCATTTAGTCACCATTCAAAATATAGAAGGAGTATTGCGGGTCTTTTCAAGTAGATGTATCCACTATATCAGAATAATTCCTAAAATGTCATTACTAGTGTAAAGAATAAATACTGTTGTATTGCTTGGGTCTAGAAGGTATCCCTTTTTCCCTAGGAATCTGAAACACCTGTACCCTTTCCAAGTCCTGATTATACCCAGCAGCTTGTCCTAATTTGCAAGCAGCACAGATGCAGTGAATTTGCTCCTACTGCTGTGTGAGTTCTGTGGGCAGAGGCTGCAGAGTACTGAGGTAGGGGAGTTATCTTCCTGCATGTTGAAACCCATATTGGGATTGTGTTGGTCTTCAACCAAGCTTGAAAATTTTAAGACTCAAGACCCATACAATTAAAAGCCAGTCTAATCTGCAGTCTAACAATTACAATATTCATATTGGGAACAGGCTAGACTTCTGCTCCTTCCTCTTTGGTCTTTATCTAATACTAAAAGGCTATGTTTGTTAGATAGAAGACAGAAATCCTGACTAGCTCATGGTCTCTGCCTCTTTTGATAAGAGGTATAAATAAGCCTTGCATCAGGGTAGAGTGAGACTGTTATGCCCAAAATTTTACATACAGTTAGCTACTCATCAGTCTGGGAGGGGGAATTTCAACTGGGTGCTTTACTGAAGGAGTCAGTGAGAATGTGGCTTTATTTTCCTTCATTATTATTTAGATTGGGAATCTGATTTTCTATGTAGAAAGACAATATTTTTAAATATGCAACAAGTCCATGTTTCTTGCAGAGGGGAAGATATTGTAGAAAATTTTTTCCTGCAGATGCAAAAGGGATTGTAGAAGAGATACCCCCATAAAAGCGCATAGATTAAGCATAAAGGCAGCTAAATAATTATTGACTTACAAAATATATATTAGAGCCTATTCATTCATCTTTCCAAGAGGTTTATTGACTTTGGGTCTGACTTGACTTATTAGTGATATTATTTGTTTAGTTGTAGTCTACTGGTTTTAAGCCTTGTTAAAAAACAATTCTTGCCTTGTTAAACGTTTTTTGTTTTTCAAGCTAGTACTCTTGTTAGCATAAGGGTCAAAATGATTTTAGGGTTGTGGTAGTAGGCTGCGGGAACAGTAGGCCTTAAGGTATAAGTGTTGTTTCTGTTATAACCATGAGAACCACACCTGTGTGCTTTCCTGTAATGAATGCTTCTAAGAAGATTAATGAGATGATTGCTTAGTAAATATAAGTAAGAATAATAATTCAATCGCAACAATCATGAGAAATGTTAGAGGGGTAGTAGGAAAGGGGGGCTGAAACTTATGCTTGGGTAAAAACAATATATGCAATAGAAACAGTATCGAAGCTGAAACTCATGCTTGAGTGAAAATAATATATCCAATAGAGCAATATTGAATTAATGATTAACTGATTATCATATGATGATTATGTAAGGAACAAGTATAAATGTAACCATTTTTCGAACCCATGGCAGAGCTTGATTTGGGTATGGACCCCAGGCTCCCAGGGCCCTTCAATAACAGCACCTGCATATAATCATTCTGTGATTATGTGTTTTTTACACTAACACTCTTGTGTGATGATAAATGTGTCATGAGGATGGGGCATTTAAGGCCAATACTTTAGAGAACTGGAGTACAGACACAGAAGCAAAGTATAGAAGAATGCACTGGTAGACAGAAGAAAACATTGGAGTTAGCACAGAAATGGGATTCATTTCCTAAGAAGCTACTCATAAGGAAGCCTGTGTAGTTTTAATGCATTGAACAGTTGTGAAGCAATTTCTAGGTTGCAGTTCTTCCCTCAAGGCAAGGCTTATTTTTAAAACATCAGTGTGATATTATGTCCTGGTTTGAAGGACAGGTGTCTGTTAAGGAAGGCAGGAGCCTCCCTTGGAATGGGAAACTGTAACCCCTCTCTCTCCGAATTATTATAAATTTGAAATCAAGAGGCTCTCAGGCAAAGATATGGAAATAGGAATAACAGTTCTTTACTACTATCTAAAACAAGGATAACAAATAACAACAACTATAACGTTAACCAACAAACAGAACCAGAAACCCAGTGGCAGCCTGCTCGGCTTCAGGCACCTTTTCCCTTCGGTGCAGTTCCAGTCACAGCCTGCAGGGGCGCTCTGGGTGTGATGATTCCCCGGTGGCTGCAGGGGGCGCTCCGGCGTGAGCTCAGGTAGCACACGGAAATGGCGACTGCCTGAGGCAGGGAAGGATGGAGGAGAGCCCTTGCTCCACAGACTCTTGGGGGGGGGGGGCAGCTGGTGTCGGTGCCGCAGCAGGAACCCCGGACACAGGGAGCTGGGACGGTAAGGGGTCTCCACGTGCAGGGAAAAACCCCGCTATGATGTAGCGGAGAAAAACTCAGGGCGGGCTGGTGGCAGGCAGGTCGGCTCCGGATGGGGCAGAGGGCAGAGACTCACAGCAGACAGACCGGCAGCTCCGCGCT
This sequence comes from Eopsaltria australis, assembly GCA_034509425.1. Classification (NCBI taxonomy): domain Eukaryota; kingdom Metazoa; phylum Chordata; class Aves; order Passeriformes; family Petroicidae; genus Eopsaltria; species Eopsaltria australis. Next base: position 75,731 of record JAVTVJ010000833.1, on the reverse strand, counting down.
GGCTTCTCAGGGCGCCGTGGGTTCAGCAGACAGCAGCTCCGGCCGTCTAGCTCCGAGGGTCCTGAGCAAGAGAGCGTGACTTCCCCCCTGCCCTTGCTTTTCAGTCTCTCCAAATCTCGCGTTGCCAGGCTCTGCTTCCATGAGGGGCAATTTTGCCCCACCCTGCCAAGGGGAAAGGCTCTAGCCTTGTGCTTTGTTTCTCTTAAGTACCTAGTCATTTGTGTCTTAGCAACCCATGGGAGAAAAATTCCTGAGGAAAAGAACTAAATCCAACCTTCAACATTCTCCACCCCGAATTTTTTTCCCATGCTAACACTTTACATCAAATTTAAACTTTCGAGGTATATACATACATGCAGATAGATACAAGTGCAGTGTCATAAGAAGTTCACCATAAAACAAGATCTCCTTGAGGTATGCATCGGGTCTCTCCATCCCTTTGCATCACTCACCAGGTGCAGCCCGGTCTTTGAGCAAAGACAACCCCCCGGATGGGATTGTTTTTACTTGAGGCAGAGTTTACCCAAACAGTCTTTCCCAGCATACCTCTCATGTGTACTACTGGAACTTTATCTCTATCTGTTGTTCGCAAGGGGTCAGAGTGGGCAGGCCCGGCCCGGCTGGAGGAACCTCGGGTGTTCACTAACCATGTGGCCTTTGCTAAATTAGTCTCCCAGTTCTTGAACGTCCCCCCACCTAGTGCTTTCAAGGTGGTTTTGAGCAGGCCATTGTACCGTTCAACTTTCCCAGCTGCTGGTGCATGATAAGGGATATGGTACACCCACTCGATGCCATGTTCCCTAGCCCAGGTGTTTATAAGGCTATTTTTGAAATGAGTCCCATTGTCGGATTCAATTCTCTCGAGGGTACCATGTCTCCAAAGAACCTGTTTTTCGAGGCCCAGGATGGTGTTCCGGGCAGTGGCATGAGGCACAGGGTAGGTGTCCAGCCATCCTGTGGTGGCTCCCACCATTGTGAGAATGTAGCGCTTGCCTTGGCGGGTTTGGGGCAGTGTGATGTAATCAATTTGCCAAGCCACTCCATACTTGTATTTGGACCACCGTCCACCATACCATAGAGGCTTTACCCGCTTGGCCTGTTTGATCGCGGCGCACGTCTCACAATCATGGATCACCTGGGAGATACTGTCCATGGTTAGGTCCACCCCTCGGTCTCGTGCCCAATTATAGGTGGCATCTCTGCCCTGGTGGCCTGAGGCATCATGGGCCCATCGGGCTAGGAACAGCTCCCCTTTGTGTTGCCAGTCTAAATCTATCTGTGCCACCTCTATCTTTGCGGCGTGATCTACCTGCTTGTTGTTCTGGTGTTCTTCGTTAGCTCGGCTCTTAGGGACATGGGCATCTACATGGGCGGACCTTTACGGGTAGCTTCTCTACCCGAGTGGCAATGTCTTTCCATTCATCAGCTGCCCAGATTGTCTTTCCTCTACGCTGCTAGTTGGCCTTTTTCTACCTTTCCAGCCAACCCCATAGAGCATTGGCTACCATCCACGAATCGGTGTAGAGATAGAGCTTTGGCCACTTCTCTCTCTCAGCAATGTCCAGGGCCAGCTGAACAGCTTTGAGTTCAGCAAATTGGTTCGACCTAACTTCTCTTTCAGTGGCTTCTGCAACCTGTCGTGTGGGGCTCCACACAGCTGCTTTCCACTTCCGGTTCATCCCTGTGATGTGACAGGAGCCATCAGTGAAAAGGGCGTAGCACTTTTCTTCATCTAGCAGTTGACTGTATGGTGGAGCCTCCTCAGCTCGGGTCACTTGTTCTTGCTCCTCTTCATCAGTGAGACCAAAACTCTCACCTTCTGGCCAGTTCGTAATTATTTCTAGGATCCCAGGGCGGTTCGGATTTCTAATGCGGGCGCGCTGTGTGATAAGTGCGATCCACTTACTCCATGTGGCATTGGTGGCGTGGTGGGTAGAGGGAGCCTTTCCTTTAAACATCCACCCCAGCACTGGTAGTCGAGGTGCCAGGAGGAGTTGTGCTTCAGTGCCGATTACCTCTGAGGCGGCTTGAACTCCTTCATAGGCGGCTGAGATTTCCTTCTCTGTGGGGGTGTAGTTGGCTTCGGGCCCTCTGTAACTCCGGCTCCAGAATCCCTGCGGTCGGCTTTGAGTCTCTCCTGGTACTTTCTGCCAAAGGCTCCAGGACAAGCCCTTGTTCCCGGCTGCAGAATAAAGCACATTCCTCACCTCTGGTCCCGTCCTTACTGGGCCAAGCGCTACTGCATGAGCGATCTCCTGCTAGATCTGGGCAAACGCTTGTTGTTGTTCAGGGCCCCAGTGAAAATCGTTCTTCTAGCGGGTGACCAGGTAGAGAGGGCTCACAATCTGGCTGTACTCTGGAATGTGCATCCTCCAAAAGCCTATGGCCCCTAGGAAAGCTTGAGTTTCCTTTTTGTTAGTTGGCGGAGACATCGCAGTGATCTTATTGATGACCTCTGTGGGAATCTGGCGCCGTCCATCTTGCCATTTTACCCCCAGGAACTGGATCTCTCGAGCAGGTCCCTTGACTTTGCTTTTCTTGATGGCAAAACCGGCTTCCAGGAGGATCATGATGATCTTCTCTCCTTTCTCAAATACCTGTGCTGCCGTGTTCCCCCACACAATGATATCATCGATGTATTGGAGATGCTCTGGAGCCTCACCCTTTTCCAGTGCAGCCTGGATCAGTCCATGGCAGATCGTGGGGCTGTGCCTCCACCCCTGGGGTAGCCGATTCCAGGTATATTGCACAACCCTCCAGGTGAAGGCGAACTGAGGCCTGCACTCCGCTGCCAGAGGGATGGAGAAAAACGCATTGGTGATGTCAATGGTGGCATACCATTTTGCTGCCTTGGACTCCAGCTCGTACTGGAGCTCCAGCATGTCTGGCACGGCAGCACTCAATGGTGGAGTCACTTCATTCAGGCTACGATAGTCCACAGTCAATCTCCATTCTCCATCAGACTTGCGCACAGGCCAGATGGGGCTGTTGAAGGGTGAGTGGGTTTTACTAACCACTCCTTGGCTTTCCAGGTCGCGGATCATCTTGTGGATGGGGATCACGGCGTCTCGATTCGTCCGGTACTGCCGGCGATGCACTGTCGAGGTGGCAATTGGCACTTGTTGCTCTTTTACTCTCAGGAGTCCCACTGCATTTGGATTTTCCGATAGTCCAGGCAAGGTGTTCAGTTGCCTGATGCCCTCTGCCTCCACAGCCGCTATTCCGAAAGCCCACCTGAGTCCTTTTGGGTCTTTGTAATAGCCATTCCGGAGGAAGTCTATGCCCAGAATACATGGGGCCTCTGGACCAGTCACAATGGGGTGTTTCTGCCACTCCTTCCCGGTCAGGCTCACCTTGGCTTCCAACAAAGTTAATTGCTGTGATCCCCCTGTCACCCCGGCAATAGAAACAGGTTCTGCCCCCACATGTCCCGATGGAATTAAGGTACACTGCGCACTAGTATCAACTAACGCTTCATATTTTTGTGGTTCTGATGTGCCAGGCCATCGGATCCACACTGTCCAAAAGACCCGATTTTCCCGTGCCTCTTCCTGGCTAGAGGCAGGGCCCCTCTAGATCTGGTTGTCATTTCTTTCTTGGGCGTACATGGTAGAGGTCCCCTCGAGGGGATCTAAGAGATCGTCCTCTCTTCTGTAATATCTGTCATCTCGGTCATGGGAGGCTGAGGCTACCTTCTCTTTAGTAGACTCCCCGCCTCGGTTAGTATTTCCCTCCTTGAGTTGCTGTACCCGTGTTGCCAGGGTAGCTGTGGGTTTCCTATCTCACTTCCTCATGTCTTCTCCGTGATCACACAGGAAGAACCACAGCTCAGATCGTGGGGTGTACCCTCTCTCCCTGGCTGGGGGGCGCTGGGCTCTGACTTTGGGGCTTGTGACTCGCACTGGTGCCGCACTCATCAACCTCATCTCCTCCCTCACCTCCCTCATCATCTCCTCTCTGAGGTCTTTGACCACAGCAGAGACCTGAGGCTGCATTGGGCCACTGATCATACTATCATAATTCCTGAGTTTGGTGGCTATGGAACCCACTGTCTCTCGGTTGTCATCAGCATTAATTGTTGCAATGAAGATGGTGTCTTGGGAGGGCCCTAGCTTTGCCAGATTCCACAACATTTGCCCTGTACACTTGACCTTGTCGGGGTCATTATCATGTTGTCCATCCCTCCCAAAGAGTACCTCCAATACTGCCGCTTCCCTCAGTTGTTGGATTCCCTCCTCAAGAGTCTTCCATGGTCTTCTATGATGGTACTCCTGCATTCTCTCCCTGTTGACAAACCTCTCTCTTACACTTATTAAAAGCCGTTCCCAGAGAGACAGAGGCCCGTCATCTTTTCCGAATACCTGATCAACCCCTGAGTCCTGGGACAAGGGTCCCAGCTGCCTTGCCTCAATACTATCCAGCTGCACGCCCATACCCATAAGGTCCCAGACCCGAAGTAACCAGGTTGTAAAAGGCTCACGACCCCGCCGCACAATGTCTTTTCGTAGATTACGGAGACTGTCATACCCCAGGGACTCAGTAGTGATTTCAATCCTTGGCCTCCCTACTGGTTGAGAGGGTCCTGCTTCCCCATCATTACTCACTGGCTGCTCTGGTTTGACTTTAGTCTTCCTCTTTTCCACAGGGGCAACTGCTGCTGGCTGTGGCTGCCCTTCTGATCTGACTGGAGCCTGAGCGGTTATAACGTCCCTGGGTTCCTCTGCTGCCCCATTAGACTCTCCCTCTTTGGGGTAGGGGAAGGGTTTCCCACCAGCTGGGCAAGTGTATTCCTTCAGCACTTGGCCCATCTCGCGTATCTCTTTCACCAGGACTCCCACCCAATCCGGGTGGGTCGTTTCTGAGGTGGGTTGTGGGACCGGGTCAGACTCTGTAGCAACATCCCTAGTGTCTGGGGCAATGTCAGGTTCTGGGATGGTGTCCCTAGTTTCTGGGGCCATGTCAGGTTCTGTGGCTACATCCCTAGTTTCTGGGGCCGTGTCAGGTTCTGTGGCTACATCCCTAGTCTCTGGGGCCATGTCAGGTTCTATGGCAGCATCCCTAGTTTCCGGGGCCAGGTCAGTTTCTGTGGCAGCATCCCTAGTCTTTGGGGCCATGTCAGGTTCTGGGGCCCCATCCCTATTGTCTGGGGTAGATGTCAGAGTGGCTATCCAAGTCAGAGCCCCCTTATCCCTGTATGCTAAATAGAGCAGGCCTATCAGCAACACCAGCCACTGTATGGTATCATTAGCATCTAGAGAAGATTTGAACCCCTCAAAGATTGGCGGGATAGGCCCAAAGAGCTGGGTGAAGGGTTGTGAGAACATTTCTTTTGGTGTCACTTCCTCGCAGTAGGTACCATTATTAAAGTAACTCTGAAAACATGTCATTAGTGTGTGGTAGCTGTGAATCCACATGCCTGCCTTCCAGAGGAAGTTGAAAATCCATGAATTCCTCACCTTATTGACCCATGACACAAACTGTATAACAGCCACTCTAGCCTTAGTTATAGGGCCCATGTTTAGATATGGGGCTGCAAATGGGAGAGAAACAGCTGTGATCACTTGCCATACGAACTGGAATAAGCTAGACCACATGGTGCAACCTAATGAGGTTCCTATATCCAGCACACAAAAACTGCCTTACTCAAGAACTGTTATCCTTCTTCCCCTCGATGCCTTCGTGCGCCACGTTGGGCGCCAAAATCTGTCCTGGTTTGAAGGACAGGTGTCTGTTAAGGAAGGCAGGAGCTCCCCTTGGAATGGGAAACTGTAACCCCTCTCTCTCCGAATTATTATAAATTTGAAATCAAGAGGCTCTCAGGCAAAGATATGGAAATAGGAATAACAGTTCTTTACTACTATCTAAAACAAGGATAAAAAAAAACAACAACTATAACGTTGACCAACAAACAGAACCAGAAACCCAATGGCAGCCTGCTCGGCTTCAGGCACCTTTTCCCTTTGGTGCAGTTCTAGTCACAGCCTGCAGGGGCGCTCTGGGTGTGGTGATTCCTCGGTGGCTGCAGGGGCGCTCCGGCGTGAGCTCAGGTAGCACACGGCAGTGGCGACTGCCCGAAGCACGGAGGGATGGAGGAGATCCCTTGCTCCACAGACTCTCGGGAGGGGGTGGGCAGCTGGTGTCGGTGCCGCAGCAGGATTCCCGGACACAGGGAGCTGGGACGGTAAGGGGTCTCCACGTGCAGGGAAAAACCCCGCTACAATGTAGCGGAGAAAAACTCAGAGCGGGCTGGTGGCAGGCAGGTCGGCTCCGGATGGGGCAGAGGGCAGAGACTCACAGCAGACAGACCGGCAGCTCCGCGCTGGCTTCTCAGGGGCCGTGGGTTCAGCAGACAGCAGCTCCGACCGTCCCGCTCCGAGGGTCCCGAGCAAGAGGGCGTGACCTCCCCCCTGCCCTTGCTTTTCAGTCTCCGAAATCTCGCGTTGTCAAGCCCTGCTTCCATGAGGGGCAATTCTGCCGCACCCTGCCAAGGAGAAAGGCCCCTAGCCTTGTGCTTTTTTTCTCTTAAGTACCCAGTCATTTGTGTCTTAGCAACCCATGGGAGAAAAATTCCTGAGGAAAAGAACTAGATCCAACCTTCAACATATTACTAATAGATTTCATTTAGAAAGAAGGCCAAATGAAAATATCATGTCTACTTCTCTCAGAAAATTCTGATACATATCTTTATTTATATTTTCTCTCATCAAGAAATTTATTGGCCCAAGGAGAACCGCCAAGGTTTCATTTGTGTGAATTGTTCTTTTTTTTCATTCAGTAAAGTGGCTTAGCAAAACCCAATAAATTGCTATCTAATTTTGTTTTTTATCCCTTCACAGTATGCAGTTTTCAGTTGTATTTCTGAAAAGTGTTACTTCAGGACAATAGGTTTCTGTCATGGTTGTGGTTCAGGTTTAACTGGAATTACATTGTCCCTTCAGTACAAAAGGGACCTCTGTTATTGGTCTTGCACAGTATAAAAGGTGTTTAGCAAGAGAGAGAAAGTAATTTCAACTATCATCATGCAAAAGTGCTTATGTGGATGTCCTGGAAAACTCTTTTGGCCCTTTACCAAATCAGCTTCAAGTAGTTGATTGATTTTTGCCCACTCTACCTGAGAAGTACACCAAATCTGTTGTATACAAATCAAAGTGGAGAGCCTGCACTGGCAGAAACTGAAGAACAAGGAAATTCCTCCTGAACATGACGAAGAACTCCCTTCCTGTGCAGGCAATTCAGCACTGGAACAGGTTGCCCAGAAAGATTGTAGAGTTTCCCTCACATGAGATACTCAAGAACTCTCTGGACACCATCCTGTGCCATGTGCTCTAGGATGACCCTGTGTGGTGGTGGTTCAAATCCCCAAGACCCCTTCCCCCCCTAGGAGACTTTGGATCAAACAGTCCCAAGACTGAGGCCACCCCTGGGGTGGAGTTAGTAGTGGTTTGCCCCTGAAGGGGATCGGGTCTCCTAGGGGTTGGCTGTCCCTTCCCCACTTGTCCAGCCGCCTGCCACTCTCCTGTAAGTTATTCTTGGTTTCTGGAATGTTCCAAATTACTTGATTGTTAACTGTGTTATCCCCTTGTCTGTATTCCCTTCTCCTCCCCCTTTTCCTCCCCCTTCTCCTCCCCCTTCCCTCCCCAGTTGGTCCCTATCCCCTTGTCCCTCCCTGGTTCCTCCCCTGTGCCCCTTCATGATTGGTTGTTGCCCTCAGAATAAAGTCTGATGCAGGCTGAGCACCGAGGTCTTTCCGCCCTGGATGCCCAGAGTGCTGTCAACCCTGCATTACAGTATCTCTCTTATTCCTAGGCGAAAGATCCCCCCCATGTATTCTCCGGTGTTAGCGGTTACAGTGTCTACCCTTAAGGGAGGCACAGCCTGCGGCAAGGGACGAAAGGGCCCAACAGCAGTGAATCCGCTCAGGTCGGGGACGCTCCGTGTAGCTGCCGTCGGGCTGCTGCCCAAAAACCCTGGTGGGCAGCTGGCCAGCCCAGACCACTCGGCAACATCTGGCGCCCCGAACAGGGACCACTAGTGGACATCTAGTGGTCACTGGAGAGTGTCCCCGACCACTTCGTGGTCAGGCGCGCCTTCGGAGCTGTCAGCGCCTGAAAGAACAGGACTTGGTTTTATGAGCCACGTTCTGAGGCATCACCGATGAGCTCCTACGAAGAGGAGAGAAAAGAGAGGACTGAATAGGAGTCTCAGTGCACTGGAGCCAAAACCTGGGAGTTTTAAGTTGGTGCCGGCGGGGAGCGGCATCTGCGTCTGGGACCAGACTCCAGAGGAGCCGCACTGGGGATCGTGAGGGTCCACTCGGTAGTTCTAAGTGTGGGGCTCCCTGGCACCACCCCTTTTGCTTTCTACCTTTTTTCTTTGCTGCCATTTTCCTGGGTTTTGTGATTTATTTGTGAGTTGGTAGGGGAGCTAAGATCAGCCGCTCACAACGGGGGGTTTACCTTCAAGTTAAAATTACCCTGAGTTCAGAGAAGGGGAAATACAGAAAGGGGGTTTTAAAGAAATTTATTAAGTGGATTTTTACTAACATTCCTTCTGTTTCTGTTAAGTCAGTTCTTACTTTAAGTTTCTGGGGAGAAATTTGGGAAAAGTTAATTACAGTTTCACGTTCCGGGGATCGGGGAGTTTCTAAGTTCTTTGTGTTACTTATTTTAATTTGTGACGTTGTTCTGGGTTAGGCCAGAGGGGTCAAAATCTAAGAAGTGATCTGTGCTGCAGGAAGGAATACAACTTCCTTCCTGAGAGAGAGAGCCAATAATCAGGTAGTTTTAAGGATTGATAAGTAAGTAAACCAATTCAAAAGTTGATCCGCCTTCGAGGAAAAAACCATATATAAGCAGAGACTCTCTGAAGCTCTTCCTCTTTAGACCTGCTGCTGCTGTGTAGAGAGGAGCAGCTCCTGCTTCTCTCGCTGGTAAGGCCTCAGCTTCCCCCCCCTGCCTCCTTCCAAAGGGGGGGGGGGAGGGAAGTTTGGAGCGGCCGTGCCGCTGCAGCCGGGCATGGGGGAGGAAACGGCTAGAATTTTCAGCAGATACAGCTCAGCCGGTGTGTCAGCTACACGAGAGAGAGAGCCGGGCCAGGCAAGGACCAGGCCAGACTCCATCCAGCTCGGGCCAGGCCCTGCCCTGTCACCCCGGGCCCAGATGGCTCTACCAGGCCGAGCCAGCTTGGCAGAGCCAGGCAGAAAGACTCTTGAGAGCGTCTAGCATCCAGCTCGGACCTGTTCAAACAGCGCGGCAAAGAGCACGTGATCCTCACACTGCCGGAGAGAGAGAGACAGAGATTAACTCTCTCCAAGCCTAGACTAAACTCACAGACACCCATCCTTCCTCGCAGAGAGAGGAACGAGTGAGGACATCTACATAGTGCAGCGCAGAGACTTTACAGTCAGTGAGGAAAGCAGAACTAATACTTACAAAGAAGTGCATGAGAAGTTGCTTCAAAAGTAAAGCTAAAAACTCTTTTAGAGAACCATGGTTAGGGACTGAGCTAATAAATTCTCTGTAATATATGAAAATATAGTCCAAAGGGGGATGTGAGGTTCTTATTGCAGCCAATGAACTGAATTACCTAAGTACAGACAAGTAAGTGTTGAAAAAGTACAGCCTGATGAGAAACTAGAACCAAGAGAGAGGAGAGGCTGTGACCCAGAGCCCTGGTCGCGGGGAGAATGCTAGAGAGCCTGAGTTGTCAGGAGAACCTGTGTTGCTAAACACAGAAAAAGGGATTTTCTTTGTTGATGCAATTGAACTGGGCATCCTTAAAACAGGTACCCTGTGGACTGTTCATAACCCACCCAAGTGGCTGTGGGAAGGCTACTGGTGTGGGAGGGATCCACCATTAAACTAGACTTTGCTCCAGGTGGCGGCTAATGGTGAGGCAGAAGACCCATAAAAACTGTATTTTTCTTACAGAAAATCCATAGTGTAAGCAAAAGAAACTTCTCTCCCTAAATAAACTAGAACAAGAGCTGTTTCTAAAGTAATAAACTGACTAGAAGTCGAAGTGTTGTCTTTTGTATGTTGTCAGGGAGAATAAAATGGAAAAGTAGAGAAAGAAGAGTAGTCTGAAGAGTTTGTTCTGGTTTTTCTTAAGTTTATTTTTCTTTTCTTTTCCCTTTGTCTTAAGTATATTAATAAAACTTCTTTGTACTTTATTAAGTTTGAACCTTCTTTGCCTACTCCTAATCCTCATCTCACAACAAGCAATGAAGTAAATTTAAGTAAGTGTGCTAACATTTAGCCACAAACCTGAATAGGCGAACTGAAACCACTACAGACGTTTTAACTGGAAAGGGGAAAAGTTTAATGGGTGGGACTCCAGTTTCCCCTATCCTTCTGTCCCTGATCCCTGTCCACCCTATCCCTCTTCCCCACAGCGGGGGGAATCGCGGCGGGTACCCCTCCGCGAAGAGCAGGGCAGTCCCCCAAAAGAGCAGAAGCCCTGCCACTACCCTGATCCTCCTCAGTCCCCCCTGCACCCCGACTGTCATGGATTTGATCACCCTGCGGCGGGCCTGTCCCTATCCCTCCTACCGATGCCCATATACCCTGTTGCGCCTGTTGCGCCCCTCCAAGTTCAAACTCTCGAAATAGCAGCTGCGCCAAAGATGGTGCCGACCGCGTACCAGGGAGCGTCGTACGGACCGGAACCCAAGATGGCGCTGGCTGCGTGGCAATGAACGGCGTACAGAATAGCTTGTGCCCAGGCGCACCTGCCTCCTCCTCCAGCTTCTCCCACGACTCCTCCCCGAGCGCTCCCCCCACCCAGTTCTACACCCCTTGGGACATCCCCTTATTGTGACTGAGTTTATGGGTGTAACGGCATCGGGCCCCTCCCCTATCATCGGGAATCCTCCCCCGGCCCTGACCGCGGTTACCGCCCCCTCGCACGCAGCCTCCGTTCCCCCCACTGGTGCCTCCGCCCACTCCATCGGCGACCCCTCCCCTAGTTACCGCCCACACCCAGGCTCCCACGCTGCTTGTGCCATGGCGGGAGAGGCCCAGGCCGGCCAGGGCTCCTGCGCCCTAGAAACCGGGAGCCCAAGGGCCGCTGCTTGTGCCGCGGCGGGAGAGGCCCGGGCTGGCCAGGCCGGCCAGGGCTCACAACACCTAGAAACCGGGGGCCAAAGGGCCGCCGCTTGTGCCGCGGCGGGGGACCATCGGGCATACCAGGTCTCACAGCACCTAGAACCCAGAGGCCCGGGAGCTGCGGCCTATGCCGCAGAGCGGGAGGGGGAGGGGGAATGGGGAGCCTGTATTCCAGGTACCATCCCAGCAGCCCATGACACTGGCTCACACCAAAATGAGGTGGCTTGGAAACGGAGGAAAAAGAAAAGGACCAACAAAAATAAGGAAAATAAAAATCCAGAACTGACTGATTCATAGACTGCAATCGAACTTAAGTCACGCGGCCCAAGGTGTTGAGTCTTTCACAGGAAGCCAAGGTCTAATCACTCGGTGACTGCGACCACCTCCAGCACTGCACCCTGCCATGGCCTCCGTCTCCGAGTTTGTTTACATCCACTCCATCTTCATTCTACACGACGATGAGGTCACCAAAGCTAAGGACAGTCTGATCTCTAGGCCACAGGAGGTGGCCTCCAGAGGGTTATAGACAATGAGTTTCCCCCTACTTTTACACATTGAATTCTTTTAGTTATCTTTGTTGTTCTAAGTCTCTTAAGTTAGTCTGAAGCCCTTTTATTCTCATGACCGACTGTGTACTACCCCTGTTCTTCCCCTATGTGTTTCCCCTAGCCCCTCTTCCCTTACCCCGTATCCCATCCCCAAGAGAATCTGAGAGAAACCGACCAGTTTTAAGTTCAGTGGATTCATTATGTTTGTGAGTTCTATTAGTTATTTTATTGTAGTATACCTTTTAAATTGTTTTAAAGCCCGTTTATTTTCACTTATACAAACCGCCTTTCTTTAAATAGTAAAGACGGGGGAGATGTTGTGGTGGTTCAGGTCCTTGAAACCCCTTCCTCCCCTAGGAGGCTCTGGATTAAAGAAGCCCAGGAGTAAAGTCACCCCTGGGGTGGAGTCTAGAGTGGTGTGCCCCAGAAGGGGGCTGGGTCTCCTAGGGGTTGGTCACCTTTTCCCCATTTGTCCAGCCACCTGCCACTCTCCGGTCAGTCATTCTTAGGTTTTAGAATGTTCATAGCTACTCGATGGTTGATTGTTTTATCCCCTTGTCAATATTCCCTTCTCCTTCCCCTTCCCTTCCCAGTTGGTCCTTATCCCCTTGTCCCTCCCTGGTTCCTCCCCTGAGCTCGATTGTGATTGGTTTGTAGTCCCTCAATAAAAGTCTGATGCAAAAGGAGCTCCGGGTCTTTGACCTTGGATGCCCAGAGTGCTGTCAACCCTGCATTACAGTATCTCTCTTATTCCTAGGCGAAAGATCCCCCCCGCGTATTCTCCGGTGTTAGCGGTTACAGTGTCTACCCTTAAGGGAGGCACAGCCTGCGGCAAGGGATGAAAGAGCCCGACAGCAGTGAACCCGCTCAGGTCGGGGACGCTCCTTGTAGCCGCCATCGGGCTGCTGCCCAAAAACCCTGGTGGGCAGCTGGCCAGCCCAGACCATCGGCAACAACCCTGCCTGAGCAGGGAAGTTGGGCCACATGCCCCAGTTCTGTGTGTGACCCTTTGTATGGTAAGGGAATCAGATAGCTAGTAGACAGCTGATTCAAAACGTTTCTCTGAAGGAGTGGATGCAAGAAGCAAATTAAAAATAAAGGCAAACACACTGACTTAGTTTTTAAGAATCTGGAGCAGAACAGGAGGGTAAAACCCAAGCAAAAACATCTGAGTGATGAAAAGAGCTGAGCACTTCAAGCAGTGAGTCAATGGTACTATTTGAGAAGACGTTAACCAAAGAGGAGGAAACAGGTAGCAAAGCTGTAAGATACAGACAAAATCAATTGGGTGCTCCCCACAGATCAGATAAGCTGAGCTCGTCCCATTTTTCTGTAGTAGCAGCAGTGAAGGCCCTGACAGTGAGAATAAAGGTTAGTATTTCCATAAATGTGTAGCACTGAACTTCCTGCTCTCCAGAAGAGGGAGCTTAATGTGGCCTGATGCAGTCTTGTTAACTTCTGAGTCCCAGTCTAACCTATTCTATTATTATTTGCTTATTTGGTTCTTGCCTCAGATACAGCAACCATCTCTGTGGAACCTCTGCCCCAAAGCACTACCCAGGGTGGTTGCAGCAGTGCTCACTCTTTGTTCTAGCCATTTGCCTGAAGTGGCCCCTGACTTCCCTTCTCCCCACTACCCTCAAGGGAAAACTTTCTAGTGATTTGGAGTCTGAGGGACTTGTCCATTAGAGTCAACAGTTTCTTAAGCCCCTTCTTCTTTCATCAACTATGTAATATTATCTATTCAACTGACACTTTTCTCCAACATCTACTTATTGATCTTTCGGGAATTCTTGTTTTCAGGGTTTCTTCCAGTCACTTTCTGCTGCAGGAAGGAAAAGGAGAAAGGCTAGCCATTGATTTGTTTAAATTAATTGCTCTGGGTCTTGCAATGCTTCTCTTTCGAAGTCTTTCTCTTTTCTGCATACCTTTCACATTTGGTAATACCAAGTTTCAAATTTCCCTGTTCTTATATAACATTTTGTGTAGGAGTCCTTTAGTTTCCTGGAGATCATGACTTTGTCATACTTCTTTCTAAAGGGTGAAAGTCCCCATTAGTTTTTGCTAGTTTTCACAATTCCAGAATTTTCCATTTGCTTGAGACTTGGTTTTATTTATTAATGATAGATACAACTGTTGTATTAGCGGTTCCACAGAAATGTTACAAAAATGGTCTAGTGAACACTGAGATTATATTACATGGAGAAGGTAATAACAAAAGTTGTTGAAGCACTTAAACTAAGCACTATGAAAGTAATATAGACATTATGGATTAAATTATTGTTTTTCTTGTTATGTTATTTTTTAGGCTCTACTCTTAACACTTTAATATGCCTCCTAGGATTTCAAAGAGCTTATTCAAAACCTCATTTTATACAGTTATGCATAAAGCAGCATAAATACATTCTCAATATAATTTAAAATAGTTTGACTATTGCAATTGAAACCATATAATTGTGCAATCTGCTATATAGCAAACAACTACTTAACTGTGCATAACAAGATAAGACAATTGGGTTTCTAAAGACAGACATAGACTTGATTTCAGTGTTATTTAAGTATATGATTTCTGTCTGAAAACAGCAATGTTCCATTAGTTCTTGGTGGACTCTGCTATTGTAGAAGAGTTAAAAAAAAAACATTTATTTTAGAGGGCAGAGGATATATTGATTTGCAGTGGCTCTCAGAGGTTTACATGTTATGCCCAGGTATGAATGTTTCCTCTCTAAGGGAAGCCTCTGTATTGCCCTATGATCCCCCTTGTGTGAAGATTGCATGAAACAGCCTGTGCCTATCAAGAGGAAATTCTGCTTGTAAGTGCTTTCCTACTACAGGTGTTTCCTACTTGGAATCCAGTGACAGAGCAAGGGATGAGGAAGGGCATCTAGAAATGGGTTAACGTGCTTTTGTGTGTGTGTAGATGCTGAATCTGATAGATAGCTGTGTTAGTAGAGTTATGCATAAAGTACCTAAGGCCTATCCCTGTCTGGTTTTATCCTAGTAATACAGGACATCAGTCCACCAGAGCAATTTTGTTACAATAAGGATCATTGTGGTATCCCATGCTGTGATTCATTAAGGGAAAGATGGGGAGGGGGAAAAGAAAGGAGCACATTAATTCTTATTTATCACTTATCCAGGGACAATGATGTCTACAATGAGGCACATGTCCTGAAATTAAGTTCTATCCCTTCTTCATCAAGCAATGTAATTTATCTCCTCCTGGAACCCTGTGTTACTATCCAGCAAATACTAACAAGTAAAACTGTTGGCTCCTTCATAGATTCTCATTATATTGGATTGGTTTCAGATATTCTGGTTTTGAGATGTGGCAAATGAAAGGTGACTATTAGCATTACATTTTTATTTTAATTAGTGGATAATTAGTGTTCTTTAGTGTTCCTGTTAATGCAATTTAGAAAATAACTTACAGGTGGTAATTAAAATGTGTTTATTCAGTTTTTATCTAGCACTCTAGAAAAAATCAAAGGGATTTTTATAGCAAAAAGTGAAGTAGAAGGAATCATTCATACTTTTATTCTCTTCTTATCATTGTCATGTTCAATGTCATTCATTAAACAATAGCTCTTAAGCTCTATTTTTAACACTACTTTTTCCCATTATAAAGCTGCTTCACTCCTGGGATGGTTAGAAATCTTTTCTCATTTCAAGTCTAAATGTATTCATGGCTGCTTTGTAATCATTTATTCTTGTGCCAGTACTGCCTCTGAGTTAAAAACATTCCAGTGTCTCTGCATTTATTCTTTCTTCCCCCACCTTCCGTATTATTAGATAGGAGTCTTATCCACCCTCATCATTCTCATAGTTTAGCTTAGCAGGCCAAGTTCTGTTAGTCTCTTCCAACTGCTCAAGTCTTTGATGCCTCTGCTATTCCAGGAAAAGTATACTGCATCTGCTTGATCTACAGCATTTCCATGGTGAGTCAGATATTTTGAACATATGGAAATGAAAACATCTGTCTTGCAGATGAGGTCCTGCTAGGAAAATGTATGTGAAGCATAGAGAAAAACTGAAGTCTATAGTATATCTCTCTCCTGCTGATTTTTTTTACCAGGATGTCTTGTTTTCTGTCTGTGTAAATTACAGGTTAAAATTTTCTTGCATAATTTTTCTTACATCTCTATAGTTCTAAATATACTGGAGGACTCTTTGGGAACCAGCACACCATTTTGTTGATATGTTTTGTCACGTTTGTCTTTTTTTGCCTTATTTGCAAGTCATCATTACAGAATGATTAATTCAGGTGCCTTGCTTCTACCTCAGATCTGATGCTTTCACTTCCACTCCCTCTGGGAGTCTATAACATTTTCTCCCAGGACAAAAAAAAATGCTTTTATAGAGGTTTCTTAATGAAATGGTTGTGACTCAAACAAAAATCTGCTTTGTCTGTGTTATTCTTTATTTTACCTCCTGTTTCATTATATCGTTAATGCAGGTTATATAATGGACTTTTACCTATATTTCTTTATTTCCAAAAGAGATTGTGTCCTTTGGCTCACCTCCTTCTCTTCCACTAGGTTTTATTTACCTCTGCAACACCACTTTTTATATTCTAAATCAGTGGCTAGAATTGCTCCTTGCAATAGTATCCTGAGAGCCCTTCCAGACCCAGTTTGCTAGAAGGACTAGATAAAGCCATTTAATTTACACCACTGTCTCTCTGGGCACTGATCTCACCCATATGGGTACCTTCTGCTCTTTTCAGCTCTTTTCTGTTCTTCTCTCATTAGAAGTCTGAATCAAAACCCAGGGCTCCTCCTTCCCTAGCTGAAGGGAGTGATAATAACAGTGACATAAAATGAGAACTAGGCACAAGCACAGATGGAAATTTGATGTAAGAATAACCATTGTGATTAATCTGCATTTCAAAATCTGTTTCTCCCCCATCCCGTCATTTCCCTCCCTCCTCCCCCCACTCCTGTGGCAAAGTCACAGTGCAGGTGGTTGCAGGTTACACACTGATGTTTTACTTTTCTACACCTTTAAACTATTGTAATAAAAAGGGTAATCAATAGTTCAGTTACAAAAGGGTTTGGAGGGGAGGACAAAGGTTTGACTGCTTGTGAGCCAGACAGCTCATCTCATGCAATGAGGCTGAACAACTGTTTGATGATCATCATGGTTGGGTGAAGTGGAGCAGGGAGGGAATAAATGTCTTTCAAATTAGATTGCAAAACTACAGGGCGAAAATGCTGCCTTGAATTTTTAACCAGCCAAAGGTCTGGTTAACTAGAATTATGGCTTTATTTAATTTGATAGCTACTTCCCATATTTACACTTAAATTACTATGGTCCAGCCCTTTTTGAGAGGAGTCTGTTCTGAGGCTGGTTTTGTCTGCACAGCCCTCCATAGGTACCACTAAGGGCAGTTTTGCCTGCCCCCTCTGCCTCTCCCAGCTTTCAGTGAGTGCAGTTACCTCTGCACAATCTTTGGGCGGGGGGGGGGGGAGGGGGGGAAGTCGTCCTCTGACAACATCTGAATTCATTCACAGCATCCTAAGACACCTAATTCTGAGACAGTCTTAGGCACTTGCGGTGTCAGATGCTTCAAAGGAGGTGAATTCACAGTCAGGATAGACTGTGCCTAAACTTTAGAGGCATGCAGGGAGGCACTCAAAGGTCAGGGTAGATATAACCACTGAATTTTAATGGAAAGGCTGCCTTACTGGGTTATGGATTGACAGCCCAAAGGCTTTACAAGAGTTCTGTTTGCTTTATCAAAGTCTAAAAATGCACTCAAATTCATTGTTGAAGTAGGACCTCTCCAATTCAGACAATAAAACTAAATAAGCAGAATATAAGGCAAATCTCACGAACTTTGCTTCCAAGTAAAATGTTTCTATCCGATTTCTCAGATGGTAGCAGTCAGTTAATTTGCTTCTGCTGCTGTTATAACAGATGAATTACAAATGTGTTTGCTTTTCACAGTAACTTTGGGTTACGCTGGATATATCACACTTGCTTTTGGTTGAGCAAAGTAGATTCTGTGTTGTCAGTCGCTCTGTTTACATGAATCTTTTCATCATAAAAATTTATACTGCGCTCTTAGTTGTCAATGGTTTACTAAAGTGATATGTGGTAATATTCTCATGATAGAGGTCAGGCATCTCTTCAGAGTGGCAATGAAACCTTTTGCTTGGAAGCTTAGGTGATATTGAGACTGCTGATTTATGCCATTTAACAAGCTGGCCCTCCAGTATTAGCCCAAGGGGACAATAAAATTCCTCAGACTAGCTTTAATTCAGAAGCAATGTTCCTGTCTTCCTGCTGCTACCCTCCAAAGGAAAGTGATTGACTTGTATTTGTTGTGATTTCTCTGTCAGAAAAAAAACAACAGGTAAATGGTGCTGCCTGTGCCATCAGCAAGAGGTCTTGGGAGCAGCGTAATGGAATGACAGACAACCTGTTATGACACTCCTGGGTACCTGGAGGAAATCAGTTCAGCTCCTACCACCAGAGAAAGATTTAGGGTAAAAGAATCAATTTACCCCACACAACTTAGGCTTCAAAAGAATAAAGCTGTCCTTTCCAAGTCCTTAGCTGATTGTAGCAGACAGGAGAAATGAGGTGTCACTAATCCTCTTGCTACTTTCCCTGGCTGTTTGAGGAGTACAGATCTCTTTTACAAAGGCCTCCTGCAGGCAGCTCTCCGGCAGGTGAGTCTGCAGTGCCAGTGGGGCTCTGCATTGTACCCATGTAACAAGGTAGCAGTCAACTTCAAGGTCTTTAAAAGGTTAGGTTTTCAAAAGAAAGTGTCCCTTCAATTTCAGAATAAAAGTCTCTAAATGCCTTGTTTAGTTGGGTTACAGCTTAAATAATAGCACTAGATTTGGTAGTGGGACTATGAATTCTATTCTTTTTTTCCACAGCTTTCGTAAACTTCACAGTCTAGGAAGGCTTAATCCTTAGCTTGATTTGCCACTTTATTGCTGTTGTTTGGGCAAAATGCCACCATGTAACGGAAAATTGCAGGGATAGCATAAGCTTGGACAGTTTTACAAATAGTAGATGTAGCATGGTGTCTTAGGTTACAATGGTATGTATTCTATCACCATCTTCATGGGATGTTGGGCCGGGTGGGCCAGTGTTCCTGATGGCCACAGAACGGTTTGCTAATGAGCCAGTCGTTGGGGCCGGATGGAGCACTTTACTCACCCCCAACACTGCAGATAGTGGCTCATCATCCCATTGTGAGATGCCCCGCCCAGGGGGAGGAACCAATGTATCCTGATCTGCATATAAACTGAGATTTTAAGCACCACAGGCAGCTTTTTCCACTGGATTCCCAGAGGAAGACCAGACCCTTCTACACCACTACTGGACCTTCAGAGGAGAACTACACCTTTCACAGGATCACTGCTTCAACAGAATCACATCTATCACTCCCAGAGGACTGCAACCACCTTCTAAGTGGACTACTACCAACACCCTGACCAACAGGGTGTGATGTTGTATTCTGACTCTGTCAGTGTTTTTTGTATTATTACATTTTTCCTATTAAATTGTAGTTCTGACTTTGAGCCTCTCACTAATTTGCTTTCAAACTACCACATTTTTTGGCGCTGAAACATGAGGCCAGGACCTGAGGAAAGTCAGAATTACAATTTTGTGTTCTAGAAGCCACCTATCCACCATGATACTCAACATACTTACCTGTGTCCTGTACCTTGCTCTATATATATTTCCGCAGACAGGGAACTACCTGCCTGTGGTAATGCTCCTGTGTAGGCCGGGGTATTGTATAAAAATTGCTTTATTAGTTTACTATGTCTATTGCATGATAACCTCCGAGACAATGAACACCATTCAGAATATATACTCAATTTTGTTTGCGTGTCCTAGTCTGGGCTGCTACATCTGGGGCCTCCTCAACAATCGCACCCAGTCCCTAGGGGAAAGAGTAGAGAATGGTTTCTTTCAGCCTTTCAGACCTGACACAACAGTGTGGCCATTGGCGTGGGCCGGCCAATGCCCACCAGGGTCTCGGACGGCAGCCCTACAGCGTTTACAGTCAGCGTCCCCGCGGGTTCCCTGCTGTCAGGGCCCTTGCCCTTTACTGCAGGCTGTGTCCACCCCTTTTGGTGGTCACTGTAACCGAAGAGCCGGAGTAACGCGGGAGGATTCTTTCACCCAAGATAATAGAGTCACCGTGTTGCTAGCTCTCTGGGCACCCAGGTGAAAGACCTGGTGCACCTTCTGCATCAGACTTTTATTGAGGGATTACAAACCAATCACTGTCAGGCTCGGGGGAGGAACCAGGGAGGGGTCGGGGGACAGGAGCCAACAGGGAAAGGAAGGGGGAGGAGAAGGGGAGATTGGCAGGGGATAATACAATCAAGTACTGAGTTCTGGAGCCTAAAGGTGATAAGACAGGAGAGTGGCAGCTGGGGACAGGGTAGCCAGCCCCCGGGAAGCCCAGCCCATCTACAGGACAAACCACTCCGAGCTCTGCCCCAGGGTATTTCCCAGCCCCGGGCTTCCTAGTGGGGGGAAAAGGGTTTTCTAGGGACTTGGAACCACCACAACAGAAGAGTTTTTGAAAATATTGAGTTCCCTTTGGATATCAAAGATGGCATAATCTTGCTGTCAGTTTGTTGCGGTGGTTCGGAACCAGAGGACTTCCAGACAGGTTCCACGGACAGAGGGTTTCCCCCCGGAGCTCCCAGGGGCAGCAGTTGGACCACCAATCCACGGACCCCAAGCTCCTGCTATTGGTTACTGGACTTGTCTGTTATGTATTCCCGCTCTGGGAAATTCCCTGTCGCTCCATAGTTCATTCATTGTTCTCTCTGTTCCCCTCCCCTCCCTAAACCCCATTTGATCATGTACCCCAGCCCCTCCCCTGTATTGTCCCCTGCCCTCATCCTATTGGGTGTTGTTCCTCCCTTTAATACCGATGTAATAAGCTGCTCTTGGCTCTTGGTCCATGTGCTCCCTTTGGAGGCAATAAACCTACCGAAATCACATACCAAGAGACCTCCTTCTCTGGTAGTTCTTTGCTGTTTCACCACGCTCCGGGGGCAACATCTCCCCGGACCGAACGCAGACCAGCTGTGCCCGCAGTAGGCACTCCGAGGAAGTCTTCCAGATCGCGAACGACTTCCTAGGGTAGCGCTGGGACTCTGCTGCCGGTACCAGGGTGGGACCGAAGCAAGGGAACGCAACAAAGTGGCGCCCGAACAGAGACTCCGACCTCTCGGGGTTCCCTGCGAGCGACCTGGATACGCAGCAGCGGTCCGGATAGCGCCTTCGGGACATCGCTCCCCTAGCAAGAACCTCCGCGTTCTAGTGGTGGACTTGCAGGGGCCGTCAGCAACCGTTCTGGAGTGTCTGAAGTGTGTACGCTAGCTGAACGGACTGACGAGACCAGAGACCCTTGCTCTTTTGGCTGTTTCTCCCTCCGGAGCCGGTGACGGCAACTGAAGCCGGGATCGAGGAACCAAGACCCGCACGGAGCGGTGAGGTTTGGTGGCTGCGGGGCGCAGGGGGAAAGGACCAGGATCCGCGCGCGGCGGCAAAGCTCGGTGCCTGTGATAGCAGCGGGAAAGCCACCGAGATCCGAGCGCAGACGGTGAGGTCTAATCCGCGATAGGCAGCGGGAATCAGGCTCAAGGGAAGAGTTTTGTACCGTATAAAAAGAGCAAGGAGGCTTTTATTCGGAGACAATGGGTATTAAGCTGTCCCGAATAGAGCAGGAGTTTTATGTCCAAGTTAAAGAGACCCTAAAGTTAAAAAACGGGAAAGCTAATAAGAGGGCTTGGAAACGTTTTGTTAAATGGATCTTTGCCTATGTCCCTCTTGCTTCTGCTTCTTCTGTTAAAACTCTGGGTTTTTGGGAGTTAGTAGAAAAACGTTTAGAGGCAGTGGAGAGAGGGGGTGATGTTTCTGTCCGCAAATTTTTCCCGTTGTTGATTGTAATTTGTTATACTTTGCGTAATTGTCCTGAAAGTTCGAAATCCCCGACTCACCCACCCCACGTTCCTAATTTCCCTTTTCCCAATCCCTCTTCCCCGCTACAGGGAAGCGCGCCCCTCAGTTCTCCCCGCTATGAGACTGATTCCCTCATAGCGAGCTTCACCCCAAACCCTTTCTCCGAGCCCACAGCCAAACTCGCGCCAGCTGCGATCCCCCATTGTTCCGAGTTTAAAGATGGCGGCGGCCTTGTGGCGCCGTGCCTACACCCGTGCGCCCACTGCGCAGCCTCACGCCGAAAGCCCACGAATCCTCCCAACCCCTCCCACGGCTCCTTCCCCTTCGCGTTGATTAGCCCCACGTCGGGTTCCCCCCCCGCGGCCGATGGTGTATTCGCGTCGGGTCCCTCCCCTCACGCCGGAGGTCCCTGCCCCAGCCTGAGGGAGATCCCCGCCCCACCCCGCGCCTGGACTGCTCATATCAACTGCAGTCCCACCCCTGACCACCGCCCACTTCCAGATCCCCACGCTCCCTCGTTCACACCCCGAGACTGGGGGCCGAAAAGTGGAGAGGCTGAAGCCTGCGATGCAGCCAGTCAGCCAGACCCTGCAGTGGCATCAGGTGTGCAAAGCCCTCAGGGTAACAACCCACGATGGGAATCACAGTCACCTGCAGCCTTGCGAGAGCCTTGCAAGGTAGAAAGAGAGCTTGGGAGAGATTCTCCTCACTTTAAAGGTGTGCTGGTCCCATCTGACATAAAAACAATCCTGACAGGCATTTTAGTTAAGGTTCAGTATCGGGTGTGGGAAAAGATATGGAAGCAGCAGCTTCAAAGCCTGCTGAACAGTTCTAATCACCCTCCACCTAAGTCTTCCACAGGCTCCTGGACACCACATGCTCCATCCCATTTGGGAAACGGATCGGCACCGTGCTCCTCAAAGAAATTAAAAGCTGAATCCACTGTGTCCTGCTCTCCATCACCACCCATGCCACTGGAGACCCCATCAGAGGCGATCCCAGATGACCAGTCACTTGAACCACGATGGCTGAAGTTAGTAGGCATCACAACTCTCCACCCAACACATCCACCAGAGCAGATCCAGTCGCATCCACCAACAGGCGCTGCTCCACAGAGATCAGCGTGGAAGAGAAGGAAAAGAAAACTCCAAAATTCGACAGTCATCAAGAAAAATCACTGAGACCCTTCTTCTTGATATCTTCCCCTTAGACTCTCCTGAAACCTACCCCATGTACCTCCCATACCCCAATCATTCCCAGTCCTGTAGAGAGACAATGATTTAACAATGTTTGTTTGTTTATTTGCAGATTTTCAAGACTTTGCTTTGGATTTTAGTTATTATCTTCATTGTACTAACAAATCACTTTCTTTAAGTAAAAAGACAAGGGGAGATGTTGCGGTGGTTCGGAACCAGAGGACTTCCAGACAGGTTCCACGGACAGAGGGTTTCCCCCCGGAGCTCCCAGGGGCAGCAGTTGGACCACCAATCCACGGACCCCAAGCTCCTGCTATTGGTTACTGGACTTGTCTGTTATGTATTCCTGCTCTGGGAAATTCCCTGTCACTCCATAGTTCATTCGTTGTTCTCTCTGTTCCCCTCCCCTCCCTAAACCCCATTTGATCATGTACCCCAGCCCCTCCCCTGTATTGTCCCCAGCCCTCATCCGATTGGGTGTTGTTCCTCCCTTAAATACCGATGTAATAAGCTGCTCTGGGCTCTTGGTCCATGTGCTCCCGTTGGAGGCAATAAACCTACCGAAATCACATACCAAGAGACCTCCTTCTCTGGTAGTTCTTTGCTGTTTCACCACGCTCCGGGGGCAACATCTCCCCGGACCGAACGCGGACCAGCTGTGCCCGCAGTAGGCACTCCGAGGAAGTCTTCCAGATCGTGAACGACTTCCTAGGGTAGCGCTGGGACTCTGCTGCCGGTACCAGGGTGGGACCAAAGCAAGGGAACGCAACAGTCAGTTCTGTTTTCTTTTCTCTCTATGACCTGCACCGTGTACACCATGCTTAGAGTCAGAATAATGCTCGATGCGGCACAATATCCTCAGGATGAGGACAAGAAAAGCAGCAAGGCAACAAGCACCATATCTAAACAAACTGTCATGGAGAAAAAAGAGACTGAAAGAAACGACAGTCTCCACACAAGCCATCACCAAGCCAGAACAGCCTAAGCCAGTAGCAGTTGCCCCTGTTCAGAAAAAGAAAACCAGGAGCAAATCAACCCACACAGTGACCGATGAGGAGGAGGCTGGACCTTCGCACCAAGCAGAAGAGACGGAGCCAGAGATCATCACTCGCTCTTTATCCCTGGGTGAGCTGCGTGACCTACGGAGGGAGTTCACCTGCCAGACAAATGAATCCATCCTGACCTGGCTTCTTCGCATCTGGGACGCTGCAGCCAATGACACCATGCTAGATGGAAGTGAGGCCAGGCAACTTGGATCCCTGACCCAGGATGTGGTCATTGACCAGGGGATCGGGAAAACCCAAGAAACTCTCAGCCTCTGGCGGCGACTGCTGGCAAGCGTAAAAGACAGATACCTTTGTAAAGAAGACCTCCAGGTGCACCAAGGAAAATGGAGCACAATGGAACAAGGTATCCGACGCCTGAGAGAATTGACCGTGCTGGAGATCATTTTTTCAGAAGATGAGAGATTCCCTAAGAACCCAGATGATGTCCAATGCGCATCACAGATGTGGTTGAGATTCGCATGGCTTGGACCAGAGATATACTCCCGTTACCTAGCAACACTGCAACGGAGGGAAGGAGCGGACAAGGTGGGAGTACTGGTCAAGAAACTAAGAATTTATGAGGACACTGTCACTGCCCCGTTACGCACCCATGTCTCATCGATGGAAACAAAGCTGGCTGAGCACGTCCGGAGCTTGGAAGAGAAACTCAGAAAGGAGCTGAAGCAAGAAATTCACCACATCTCACCAGAACCAACAAGGGTCTCTGCTATTAAGAGCCAACATCCCCCAGCCAGAGAAAGAAGATACACTCCACGAGGTAACCTCTGGTTTTTCCTTCAGGAGCATGGAGAAGACATGAGAAAGTGGGACAGTGTTTGCCTCCTTGAACAACCGTCACGCGTGCTGGAGCCCTGCTTCCCAGAAAGTGTCCGGACATCGCTACTGATGGGAAGTAGAGATTGATTGTTTTCCCTTCTGCTCTTGCGCGTGCAACTTTCAACTTGCTTGTTCTATTTTTTTTCCCACTGTAATAAACTGCCTTTTCTTACCCTGATAGTCTTTTTCAATATTATCCTCTCCCCTCTCCCAGCGGGAGAGGGAGTGATAGAGTGACTGAGTGGGCACCTGGCGCCTGGCCGGGGTCAACCCACGACAGAGCCTCTCACTGATTTGCTTTCAAACTACCACACATGGGCACCTGAAAATTCCCTCACTGTTCAGAGCGGTTGAACCCAGTGGACTGGGGTGCACACTGAGGATAACGGGCATCCCTGCATGCAGGTCTGTGCCCTTCCTTGTGCCTTGCTTCACCTTCATTAGAAAGCTGTCTTTAAGAGGTTTCTTGGCTGAACTTATTTCTGCTGGGACAGCCACAAAACAACTGAGCCACTGGGAGCAGGCAGTAGAGGGGTGATGTGCATATGAGCAGGACTGGACACTGCAGAGACAGCATCCAGCTCATGCAGAAAGGCATTTTAACAAAGCTAGGCCAGTTCTTTCCTGCAGGCTCCCACTGTGGAGTGAGATCATGACCCTTGTTCTTTTTCAAGCAGACATATTTTCAATTACAGCCGCCTCCTTAACAAAAAGGGTACGTATTAGAAAGGGCAGCTGGGACATGTGATGGTTAGTATTGCAGTGCAGCTGGAACAATGGCCTCAGGCAAGGCTGCTTACCAGAATGGGGAAAAACTTTCTCTTGCTACCTTTCAAGATAAGGCAGGGGTGAGAAATGGCATTTTTTCCTCTGAGAGTTGGGTTTTTTTTCCTCTATATAGATATCCCCTGTTACAGTTCAGCCAACATTAGTGTGACCATTACAAACCCATTTGTGTGAAACATCCCATCAATTTTATATGGTTTCTTAAAAGAAAATCACATATAATTTATAAATGGGGGCATGGAGAGACTCTTGGTTTGAAAAATATAGTATCCTACTGTGGTAATCTGAAAGCAAATCAGTGAGAGACTCAAAGTCAGAACTACAATTTAACAGAAAAATGCAATAGTACAAAAACACTGACAGAGTCAGAATACAACATCACACCCTGTCGGTCAGGATGTTGGTAGTAGTCCACTTAGAAGGTGGCTGCAGTCATCTGGGAGTGATAGATGTGGTTCTGTTGAAGCAGTGGTCCTGTGTAAAGGTGTAGTTCTCCTCTGAAGGTCCAGTGGTGGTGTAGAAGGGTCTGGTCTTCCTCTGGGAATCCAGTGGAAAAGCTGGCTTGTGGTGTTTCAAATACCAGTTTTTATCCAGATAGGGATACATTGGTTCCTCCCCCTGGGCGGGGCATCTCACAATGGGATGATGGAGTTTATCAGTGGGACTCAATGGCCCATTAACTGCAGCCATTAGGGACGAGCAAAGCAACATGCTGCACCTGGCTCCAACGGCTGGCCCATTAGAAAACATGTCCCGGAGCTATCAGGGATGAGCCAGGAACACTGTCCCACCCGGCCCAACATCCCATGAAGATGGTGATAGAATACATACCATTGTAACCTAAGACATCTACACAAAAAATACGCAAACAGCGAATCTGTAACATTTCCTTCCATGGGGTGTCCCAGTGATATCAGTTGCACATCCCCTATTTATCCAATTACTGGGTCACCACTGCTCTGGCCTCATCAGCTCTTGAGTCTTGCTTGGTCTTAACAGTCTGCAGGGTTGGCTCCTTTCATGACCAAACTGTCATACTTACTGGGACAGGCCTGAAGGTAACCCTCAATAAATCTTTCCTAAGGAAACCCTTGAGTTTCCTTGTTTCTCAGGAACTAACCCTTCATTTCATATTTTAAATGAGTTCCATATTATTCAGCAGAGCACTGGCCTCTCTGAATTCTTTAAAGACCCACCAAGATGCTAGGAGATAGATGCATAGAGTCATCCTCTTTGCTCTCACTAATACAAATATTCAGAACTTGACACAGCAGCAAAAGAGCAGATGTAGTGTCTGGCCAAAGGCCTGTCCAACCCCATATGCTGACCCTGACATTGGTGAGATGCTGATACTTGTTTTCATGCTCTTCTGCTCTCTACTCTCCACCCATTTTCTCATCACTCCTGGGACAGGGATGAAAGTCCAGCTTCCATCTTCTCACTTCCCCTTCAGATGGCTGCTTCTCTGGAGAATCTTTTGCTTCTCTGTGATACATTCTGCTTCTATTTACCAAAGTCCTTTAATTGCTCCTTTACTGCAGCTGTGTAAAATTGACAGTGCTTTAAACCTAGGTCCTATGGGTGTGCTTTATAGGTGCAGCTGTTTATAGCTGTGACTTGGTTTCACTATTCCACAGAGAGTTTTGAAGCTATTCCACAACCAGTCAGCTTCCTCAGAAAAGGTACACCATGAGCTGGATACTCCATTTAACTCTGAAGGAGTACCCTGCACATACCCCTTTCATATTTTCCCAACAAAGAGTTCAATGTTCATGTAATGCAGATGAAACATCGCAACCCACCTGTGATTTGCACCTTCACTGGTCCCTCATTTTCAGAACAAATGTGGCTCCCAGCAGGAATGTGTCGCTTCAAAGACCCTGGAAGTCACTGTGTCTTACAAGATGTTGTCTTGCCAAGACTGGGACTCAGATGCAAAAGCATAGGTGTGTGGAAGATCAACAGAACTAACAGACTATGAATGTTTTCACCACAATCCAAAATGGAAATTTTCTAAAATGTAATACTTTTTTTTTTAATAGATATCTTCCTCTTGCTATGATTTTTGAGAGTCCAGCAATATTCTGTAATATGGAGGAAAGGAGATAAGGGACCAAGTTCTCTGCTATAAAACAATAAGGAAATAGAAATGTAACAAATCCTTGAGACAATCCCTGAGACGTAACTTGGGTTATTCTTTTATAGTGGTTGTAGGGTATGGCCTGTGCGGGGACTGTCCTGGTGGACAGAGTCCGGCAGCGAGTCCCAGAAGCATCCCACGGGGAGCCGCTCTGGTGGGGCTGCTTTACCTCCTGCTGTGGCACTCTGCTACCCTGCTGGTGGGCACAGAGAGACAAGTCCTAGCAGGTCCAGGGGTAAAGAATAAGGGAGGGATCTTCTATGTGGGTATCCGAGGAGTTTATTAACAGTTCCTTGCTCAAATGGGTCCAGGGACAGAAGACCCAGAACAAAGGAGAGCACAGACTTTTATACAGCAGTAACTAACCAATCAGGAGAGGGTCCAGGGGTGGGGGGGGGAAGGCGGGACAAGCTTACACAGTCCAATAAGGAGAGGGAAGGGGAGGAGAGAGAGAACCACAACCAATGGAGTACCGAGTAGCACAGAACCTTCTAGATACAGATACATATGCATAAGGGGTGGAGAACAAACAGTCCAATCAGGGGGGTACAATTAACATAGCAACAACACATCAATCACATGGAAGAAACTATTATCCTCTAGAGGGAAGGGGAGGATTTTCAAACCTGAGCAACCCTCCACCATGGCCCCTTAGATCCCTTGGGACCTTCAGGATCTTCCTGGGCCTCAGTGGTAGCCTCAACGGCTGCCACAGTAGGGGAGCAACAGTTGTATGGACTATGAATAACACAAGCTCTGATGCTCCCAGAGTTTGCTTCTGGTCTCCAGGAGGAAATGCCCCTCCACTCTGCAAAACTGCAGCAGCTCAAGAGCTCTGCTACCATGGACTGTTAGCAAGCTTTCATTCCAGTTAAAGGGTCAAAAGGCTGTCGAATGAAAACAAATGTTGTCATTCTGCCAGGATGAGGTACTTAACACCTTCTTTGCCTCAGTTTTCAAAAATAAGACAGGTTGACCTCAGGACAACTGGCCTCCTGAGCTGGTAGATGGGGACAGGCAGCAGTATAGCCCCACTGCAATCCAGGAGGAGGCAGTTCATGACCTGCTGAGCCACTTAGATGCTCACATGTCCATGGGACCAGATGGGATCCCCCCTAGGGTGATGAGAGGGCTGCTGGAAGAGCTCACCAAGATGCTCTGCATCATTTCTCATCAGTCCTGGCTCACTGGGGAGGTCCCAGATGACTGGAAGCGGCCAATGTGATGCCCATCCATAAGAAGGGCTGGAAGGAGGATCCAGGAAACTACAGGCCTGTCAGTCTGACCTCGGTGCCCGGCAAGGTTATGGAAAAGATCATCTTGAGTTGACAAGGTGGTGTAAGGTCATAGGTTGGATTTGATGATCTCAAAGGTCTTTTCCAGCATAGCTGATTCTGTGATTCTGTGATAAACAAATGTCCTGGGTTAGTCAGGAGGGGTCAGAATCTAGGAAGTGACCTATGCTGCAGGAAGGGATACAACTTCCTTCCTAGGAGAGAGAGCAAATAACCAGGTAGTTTTAATGATTCATATGTAGGTAAACCAATTAAAAAGTTGATCCGCCTTCAAGGATAGAACCATATATAAGCTGAGAACCTCTGAGCCTCTTCCTCTTTTGGCCTGCAGCTGTGTAGAGAGGAGCACCTCCCTGTTTCTCTCCCTGGTAAGGCCCTGTCCCCCCCCTCCTTCCAAAGGAGGGAGGGGGGGGAGGAAGGGAGGTTTAGGGCAGCCATGCAGCTGCAGCTGGGCATGGGGGAGGAACTGGCCTGGTACTCAGGAGATACAGTTCAGCCGACATGTCAGCTACATGAAACAGGGCCAGATCCCTGCTCCGGGCCAGGCAATGACCAGGCCGGACTCCATCCAGTTCAGGCCAGGCCCTGCCCTGTCACCCCGGGCCGAGCTGGCCCTACCAGGCCGAGCCAGCTTCGCAGAGCCAGGCCACAGAGACTCTGAGAGCTTCTGCCATCCAGCTCGGACCTTTTCAAACAGCCTGGCAGAGACCATGTGATCGTGACACTGCCGGAGAGAGAGAGAGAGAGAGAGATTAACTCTATCCATGGCCTGGACTAAACTTGCAGACACCCATCCCTCCTTGCACAGAGAGAGGAACGAGTGAGGACATCTACATAAATGCAGCAAAGAGACTTTACAGTCAGTGAGCAAAGCAGAACCGATACCTAGAGGGAGGTGTATGAGAAGTGCTTCGAGAGTGAAGCTGAAAACTCTTTTGGAGAACCATGGTTGGGGGCTGAGCTAATAAATTCCCTGTAATATATGAAGATATGGTCCAAAGGGGGGATGTGAGGTTCTAATTGCAGCCAGTGAACTGAAATACCTGGGTGAAGACAAGTAAGTGTTGAAAAAGTACAGCCTGATGAGAAACTGGAACCAAGAGAGAGGAGAGGCTGTGACCCAGAGCCCTGGTCCCTTGGGGAATGTCAGAGAACCTGTGTTATCAGGAGAACCTGTGTTGCTCAGCACAGAAGAAGGGATTTTCTTTGTTGCTGCAACTGAACTGTGCATCCTTAAAACAAGTACCCTGTGGACTGTTCATAACCCACTATAGTGGCTGTGGGAAGGCTACTGGTGTGGGAGGGATCCACCACAAGCCAATCTTTCTTCCGGGAAGCAGCTGGTGGTGAGGCTGAAGACCCATAAAAAACTGTATTTTCTTACAGAGAATCCATGGTGTAAACAAAAGAGACTTCTCTCCCTAAATGAACTGAAACGAGAGCTATTTCAGAGGTGGTAAACTGACTGGAGGTCAAAGTGTTGTCTTTTGTGTGTTGTCAGGGAGAAAGAAATGGAGAGGTGGGGGAAGGAGGGGTGGTTTGAGGAGTTTGTTCTGTTTTTTCTTGTTTTTTTCCTTTGTCTTAGGTATATTAATAAACTTTCTTTATACTTTATAAAGTTTGAGCCTGCTTTGCCTACTCCTAATCCTCATCTCACAGCAAACATCAGGTAAATTTGGGTAAGTGTGCTGGCATTTGGCCAGAAACCCGAATAGGCGAACTTAAACCACTACAACAAATTTAATATCTGTGTTTACAGCAAGCGTTTCTTCCAGCCCTGATTAGATCTGTGTCTGGTTGGCCACTCTACTGTATTTTGTGGAAGGCCTGTGGAATTTAAAGGAAAATTCAGATTTGAAAGGAATATCTAATTTCCTCCTTCTCCAGATTTTTAATTTTCAATATCCATTATTTTTTTCCTTTTTATTCCTTGATTCTCATGAAACAGAGGACACAAAGTTGTTTTATGTTATCAAATTGGTTGGTGGTTGTTGCCCTGGTTTTTGTAGTGTTCTATGTTTTACTTCAGTAGTAAAATTTCCCATGCATTTTCTATAAACATAGTCCTTGTTTTCCTAACCAACATAGATTGTTTTGAACTTCTAATTTGTTTTTCATTCCTTTCTCCTAGAGAAAGATCATAAACTATGTCATTGTCCCGTAGAATTATAAAAATAGTAACCTCATTGACCAATCCACGATTGTCTTAAAAATATATAAAAATAAATAAATTAAGGAAAAAAAGCTCTTTTCTAATCCTACCTAAGTAGTCCTAACCTACTCTAAAATCTGTGTAGTTGTTTCGTGTCCAACAGTACAGCAGTGGTTGGGCATTTTTGTGTTGGTTTGGAGTTTTTCTGTTGGTTTTTTCTTATTTCTACTCAGATGTTGAAAGCCTTCATGGCCTGTAGTCCACACATTGGTTTGTAGTCCATCCTAAAGCGATTCTAGCATGGAGTTTTCATAATAAGTTGCACCCACTGAGTTGAAACAATAAGTTTCAAGTACCAGTGGGAGAAAAAATATATGATCTCTTTCCATGTGGATTGCCCTCGGTAAATAATGATGGTTAGTATTGTATAAAGTACAAATATAACACTCAGCTATGTATCAACCACTTCCATAGGTGCTACTGCAGAAGCAAAATACAGGAAGGAATTATCTTAGAGGAATTTTACAGGCCACAAGAAAACTAGAAGCTCTAAGGACTTGTATGCCCACATTTTTAGGTGTTAGCACGTGAAGAACAGACTATATTGAATTATGTACCCATGCACCTGTTTTGTTTGGGGTTTTTTTTGTAAATCCAGTAATGCTAATTGTTCTTTTGCACATCACTGTTTTCTTTGTGAAGCTCTTCACAGCAGCTTTTAACTCCCAGCTCTGTGCTTTAATAACAATACCATCTGGCAGAGTTTTCAGACTTGCCTCTGGGGGTTGAAAGACCATTTTTTCCATTATAATTAATGAGATTTGGGTGTCCAAAACCCCCGGGCAGTTTTGAATACATCACCTGCATCTTTTGGGGTTCAGAAGTGCTTTGAGACTTTCAGACAGGAAAGCCATTAAGCTGACCTGAGATGATAGGATGCTGTGCAGTCTTAATGCTCAATACTACTTTCTGTGTAAAGAGGCCAAATCTTGCTCTGTTGTACCTGAGAGGCGATGTTGTTGGCTTGGTTAAGAATGGACAAGCCTCTTGAGAACCTTATCAAGTACATTTAATTTTTATTCTGGAAATATTGACCTGAAGGCCAGAAAGATATTTTTTTGTTGTCCACGTAAAAGCAACATTTTAAATGTCTTACATTAGAGCAAAATTAGGTACTTATAAAAGTGCATAAAAATTCTGGCAAGCTTCAGTAGCAGCAGCTGTCTTTGGTATGATAAATGTGCAAAAATTTGCTCCAAAATGCTATGCACAAAGGGTGGTCAGACTTAATGTCAGGTTCCAAAATCTTCATGTGATCCCAGTCAACAAAACCTCTTCCCTATTTACAGAAGAGATGAGAAAAGAGGGCAGGCAGTTGCTCCTAGTCATCTTGCAGACTGGATTTCAGCTGTGAGGGCAGACCTTAACTGTCCTTTCTTCATCATTTCTGGCAGCTGAGGGCTTGGAGGCTCCCACAGCTGGAACATCTGGACCCAGTTGTGCTGGGGAGTCACATGTGAATTGAACATCACTCTGGTCACTTCATTCTTAAGCAAACTGCTAAATAGATTGACAGCATAAGTGCTACACGAAATTTTTTCTATCCTGTAAGTAAAGCCTGTCTGATGGCAGATGTATTTCATAAACATAAGCGGGTCTTTGGCATTTATTATGAAACATTTCTCCATGAAAATTGTGTAAAAATAAAGGTTTCTAAGACAGAATTAAAAATGTTTTCTATCTACTGCAGGAGAATCTTTTCAGCAGAGGTAAGATAGATGGGCTCAATAAAATAGCAAATGATATAAAAAGAAAGTGGCTTCAAGCAGAGGGCAGTTATTTGCTGTTAAATGGCAAATAAAAAGTAAGTAGTGAGTCAATTCAAATAATATTGTTTGGGGTAATCTATGGGTGTGCTTACATAATCTATTTATAAGATTAGAATCTACAGAAAAATCTCTATTCAGCCTTAAGAGTCTTGTTCAGTTTTATGCTGTTTTGGGCTGATAACAAAGGTTCCTTCTGTATGTTTTAAAGCAAAAAAAAGGATTTTTTAGAAAAATCATGAACTGTCAGAATTTTCATGTGTTGGAGTTTGGATTTAGTTTTTTTGGTTTTCTTTTCTAAGGAATTTTTCTCCCATGGGTTGCTAATGACTGGACTAATAGCTGAGTACTTAAGAGAACAAAGCACCAAGGCTAGGGCCTTTCTCCTTGGCAGGGTGGGGCAGAAACCCTCCCATGGAAGCAGGGCCTGACAACACAAGATTTTGGAGACTGAAAAAGCAAGGGTGGGGGGAGGGCACTCTCTTGCTCAGGACCCTCGGAGCTGGACGGTTGGAGCTGCTGTCTGCTGAACCCACGACTCCTGAGAAGCCAGCACGGAGCTGCCGGTCTGTCTGCTGTTTTTTTTCTCTCTGCCCCATCAGGAGACAAGCTGCCTGCCACCAGCCTGTCTCTCCCCCGCTCCTCCACGCCGCGCCGAGTTTCTTGCTACATTGTAGCGGGGCTCCCCCTGCATGCCGGGACCTCCTGCTGTCCCAGCTCCCTGTGTCTGGGGATCCTGCTACGGCACCGACACCAGCCGCCCCCCGAGGGTCTGTGAAACAAAGGCTCTCCTCCATCCCTCCATGCCTCGGGCGGCCGCCATTTCCGTGTGCTACCTGAGCTCACACCAGAGCGCCCCCTGCAGCCACCGGGGAATCATCACACCCAGAGCGCCCCCTTCAGGCTGTGACTGGAACTGCACCAAAGGGGAAAGGTGCCTGAAGCCAAGCAGGCTGCCACAAGGTTTCTGGTTCTATTTCTTGGTTAACACCATAGCTGTTGTTATTTGTTAGTTTTGTTTTAGATATTAGTAAAAAAACTGTTATTCCTATTCCCATATCTTTGCCTGAAAGCCTCTTGATTTCAAATTTATAATAATTCAGAAAGAGAGGGGCTACAGTTTCCCATTCCAAGGGAGGTTCCTACCTTCCTTAACAGACACCTGTCTTTCAAACCAGGACATCATGGTATACTGTTCTGGACTTAAACATGATACCTCAGATATGACTCAGTTATTAGATTTGTAAACTGCATGTGGGAGGATGTGGTTCTATGCTCAGTGAAAGCAGATACATATCTTGTACCATCTCTCAAAATAGTAATTTTAACTGCAGGATCTCACTTTTACCTTGTGCCAGTGTTCACAGGGATCAGATCTGGCTGAAGATTAACCTTCATCTCAGAAAATTTAAAAAAAAAACAAGCACAAATTTTTCAGCAAGGTCAATTTGTTTGGCTGAGCCAACTCAATGAAAGGATGGAAGCACAAGGTTAAGGGCAGAGAGGGAACAGGAGTCACCCTTCTGGCCCCTGTGTGGTCTCAGGTCAGCTTATGCCTCTAATGTCATCACACTTGATATGAACACACATATACAGAAAACACACAGGCAATTCAGGATATCAGAAGCAGCTGGCTACATGCCAGCAGATAATAATTCTTGATAAATTTATTTACTAAAATATGAATATTGATCTAATATCAATACCTAACTTGAGACGGAGAAAGACTCTCTAACAGGGTTGTTAGAAAGCGTATGTTTATTTCAGCGCCGGGCAGCTGCATGGGATAGTTCCCTAACATGCAGGGCAAAAGCACAGAGCAATACAAAGTCTATTTATCTACAAAAGTTCTGAATATTCAAAATACAAGTACACATTTATCACATTGATACCTCTCATTCCCTGCTTCATATGGTAATTAGCTGAATAGTTATTAAGCGTGTGTGGTTTGTTCTTTAAATTGAGTCAGTGGTCATATAATTTGAGGGGAGGGCGAGAATGATGAAGTAAAACTCCTCTTCCTGTGGCAGGGCGTTTACCCCACTACATCCTCCTCCTGTGTGCCACAGATAACGGGTGCATAAAGAGATAACCCAAGGGCTCAAAGGCCCAGCAGGGGTCATCTCTGGTGCCAGAGGGCTCAAGCCTCAGCTAAGAATTAACATCTTAGTCTGCAGAGTTGATGGAAGGAGAGATAAAAGAAAAATTACTGACTTAAGAGCCATGGTTTTACACTATAAAAGATACACGAGCTAACACTGGGGCAGAAGTCTCTCACACCCTAAAAGTGTTTGAAGCTTCTCCCTGAAGTCTGGACGCAGGCTTCGTGGTTACTTCCCCGGGGATTGAGAGAAAGGATCTCGATGTGCTGCACCAACAAAGTGGACGTTAAGATACATTGAATCCTAAGCTTATACTATTTCTTCGCTAGCTGTAACTGAAAAAGCTACCATTCTCGTGCACACTGTATGTTATTTACTAGTAGTCTTTCTTTTTGTTTTATTCCTGTGTAGTATTGGTTTGCTTTTAAGTCTTATATTTGTTAGTTTCCCTGTCTATTAATAAATGATTCCTTCTATAATAGACAGTATCAGTCATCATTAAAAGAGCTTATACACGAGAGTGGGTTTTGGGGTGCTGGTTACCTCAATAAGGTTACTACCTACTGCCAAGGCCTGGGCAGGAGGCAAGGACTGATATTTAACTCCCACATCCATTCATGACACTTCCTCGCTTTGACCTTTCTGCCTTTCTGGTTTTTGACAATACAAATTACCTTTGGGGAACCTCCAGTTCCTCCCTTCATTCCTCTTCAATGGTTATTCAAATAGAAAAATTAGTAATTGTCTACATTTCTTTAGATCTATTAATCAGTGTTTTCTGTTTCTCATTACAAGCACAGATGAGCAAATATAAAATGACAAACAGTTACCTACACTTTAAAACTTACTTCAAACCTAATTCTTTAGCTAATCATTATTTTTTTAATTAACTCCAGCTGGGTTTCCTTATTAAATCTATTTTAACTAATTTCAACAATACTAACCTTTGCTTAAAATCCTAATTTTTAAAACTCTGTGTTTCAAAATCACATTGCTGACTATTGGATCTAGAGGGGGTTGTGCGTTTATGAGGTTGTGGGTTTTCTTTAAGACTGCCAGCTCTATATTCTACATGGATTTTAGGCAAGATCAGAGAAATAATTAGCTATGTAAATATGTGCAGAAATTTCCCTCTTAGTGAAACAGAAGGAAATCCTGACAGATCTAGATGAGATGGAAGAAAGGACAGCAATTTTCCCAGGAATAAGGCACGTGTTTCAGAATAAATGCTGTGTGTAGAGAAAATGGCAGTAGACTCAGTAGGATGTCAAAAGATATGGGTATGGTAATGTCTGCATTATTTGTTGTGAATTTCAAAGACTGCAGACTGGCCTCCAGAACAGTTTATTAGCTGGGCTCAGCAAATCACTTATTCCCTTGTTTACTGGTATAAGTGAGTAAAAAAGGAATAATACTGTAATTCAAGGAATTACAGGGAATTCATTGCAGAGCATTTGCACCATGTAGCCAGTTGTTAAATGATACAAACATTAAAAAGGCAAGACCCCACTTATGCTTATTGAAGGGTAGAACCTTTGTATTAAAGGGAAAAATAATGCAAAGCAATTTGAGAGGAATAATCCAAGAGGGGATTGTTGATTCATGTATACTGTAAGAAAACCATTGTGAGCTACTGCAGGCTTCTATTTATTTTTCCGTGTTTCCACCACCACCCCCCTCCTGAGACAGGAGCTGAACTGTGACTGAAATATTGTTTTTTCATCCCCAGATGGCAGTGCTGCCTTCCAAGATAATAACACTCAGTAGCTCTGGGAGAGAAATGCTGCCAGCTTCTGGCTGTCTTACATGCCATGTTTCTTTGTTTCAAGGGAAATATGCTATAAATTCTCACATAACAAGCCTGGGGTAATCAGGATGGGCTTTCTCATCCAAGTCTGACAGAACAGCCATCTTCTGTTAGAGGCCCTCACCAGATCGCAGCCTGTTCATGA
Source organism: Eopsaltria australis (assembly GCA_034509425.1). Lineage (NCBI taxonomy): Eukaryota > Metazoa > Chordata > Aves > Passeriformes > Petroicidae > Eopsaltria > Eopsaltria australis. The sequence goes on along the minus strand of JAVTVJ010000833.1, from coordinate 38,795 downwards.
GAAATTATGTCTGTGACTGAGTCAGAAATTCTGCTGAACTTTAACTGTGCAGTTTCGAATATCTTCTAGGTGGACTAGAGAAGAAATAAGCATGATGGCCCTTTTGGCTCTTAAAGGTGATGTAGAAGAAGACTGCACATATTAATCCTGGTTCACAAGCCTTTGGCATCTGGCCTAATCCTGCTTCCACTTTCCTCACCAGCACAATCCTTGCAGTCCTCAACAGGGCAGGCACTGAGCAGCATTGTAGGTACTACATTAGGCTGTTAAATCTCACACAGGCTTGCAGGCTGAGATACTGGCTTGGTCCCACTGTGGCTTTCTCTGCACAATTACATGGTCCCTTCAGTTACCTGGAGCAAGAATCAAGCTGTTATTCTGCCCTGGGCTACCCTCAGTGAGGTGTAACAACACACCTTTGCTGGGCAATTTTTAATACCTTATCCTAAGCATAAAATAAATGTGTATCAGAATAGAAGAAACCTGGTGCATAGGAATGGCTGCCAGCTCCAGTGGTGTATTGAAAAATGATAAGGAGCTCTTAGTCCCTCTAGAGAACCCTAGAGAGCCAGACCAAATCTCTTGGAAAGTGAAGCTTTTCAACAATTGAAAATCCAACTGAATGCTCTGGCATGTTGTTCTCTTCTATTTTGAAATGATGAGCAAGGTCCTTCCAGGTTGGGAGGGTATGATCTTTTTCAGAGATCTTCACTCCCACTGCAGCTTTTTTGTGGGTAGAAGGCAGGAAGCTGAAAAAGAACTTGTTCTTTTCCTCCGCTGAAGACATTTGTGTGTGTCGAGCCCTCTCTAAAAATTTCTGCTACTTCTTGAACATCCTAAATCCCAGGTGGCACTAAAATACACTCCCTCCCCTGGCCACCCTGTTTGCAGTTCTCAATTCAGTGAGGAGAGGCTTTTTTCCACCTTTCCTGACGATGTGCTCACAGAGCCAGTAAAGAAAGATTAAATGCAATCAGAGCTGGGATGTGCACTGCCCTTCCCCTGACAAGCTCAGGGCAGAGGAGGACAAGGGGGCTCCCTGGGTCATAGTTGAGCAGGGAGGAAGAAGGGGAGGACAGCAGTAACCACATGAAGAATTTGCCACAGAGGCTTCATCTGGAGGTGGTGCTGCTCTGTGCTGTTCTTTAATGGGAGCAAGTAGTAAATATAACCTGGTCTTCCCAGTTAATAGGATAAGAGAAATGCAGATTTAGTTCAGAGCAGCTACTGTGTTGCTAATGGTGCTTGGGTCACAGCTTCCATCCTCAAGCCCTCCTTTATCCTCTTTTATTTCCTTTGATTTTCTACATAGGAAAAAAATTCTTTTTTTTTCTGGAAGGAAATATTTATTGTCCTTTTCCAGGTTTCTCTAATTCATCCCCTCTCACCCCAGATTCTTGTTAAGTCCAGAGCCAGTTTTTCCAACCTATCACCTCCATACCCACCTCTTTCACCGACTTCAGAAATTAATACCCCACCCTACCTAAAATGAAAAGATATCAAACATAAATTGTGTGTTCTCAGCTCTGCCACAACTGGAATTTCTTTATTCTTCTCTGCTAGCTGAGGGGAGCTTAGAGAAAAAATTAAAAAGTTAAAACTATAAAAAACCTTCAAATCAAACCCATAAGCAATTTTTTTTTCTAGTGGAAGCACTCTGCCCTCTAGCCTATTGAGAAGACCAGGACCTCCTTATCACTATGCCACACACATAGGCCTACAAATAAACATATCTGTAAAGAAAATGAAATAGACATAGCATTTGAAACAGAGGGGAAGAAGGTATCCTTCAAAATGGGGGCTGGATTTTGTACTATTTTCTCAATCAAAAGCCCTCTCCTTCTCAAAAACATAAGCAAAGATGAAAAAGACAGTTTCTTTTAAAAGCTGTGTTATCAAACCCCTAAAATATATTTTTCCCTCCTTAAGTCTGCATGCACAGAAAAGAGGGGAAAGGAACTCAGTAATCTCAGCCATTTAAAGACACATCTGCTCATCCCCAGAATTTGATTTCAGCTGTCACCAATTCACCTGAAATGATTATATGGGAAGCCAAGCTTATCAACTCCAGTTTCTTATTTCCAGTGATTACAGCACTTTGCAAGTCTGATGTTTTTTGCCTGCAGAATATGGCAGACTGAAATATAATATTGGTTTATTTTTTAAATCAACAAGATTTCTCAGTTCAAAAGAAAACCAACACAAAATATAAACAGCATTACTGCTGCTTCAGAATAAAGATTCTTCCATTTTCTAGAATAAGTTTGCTGCCAAATCGATGACTTTTCCATGGCTAAAACATATTTTTCATTTAAATGTTAAATATGCAAAGTTTACTGAAAACAGATATTTTATCTGAAGTTTAAAAACCCAGAACACTCTTCTTCCCTTTAAATAGAAAATCTGTAACTGCTTTTTATAATTTCCTTTATATATGTACTGAAAAATTACGTTTGACACAACTTGGAAATAGAATCTGCCTTTTCTTCCCCCACTGTATTAAACTGGAAGACAGTAGCAAAATTTGTTGCTATGGTTGGATTAAATCACCCTGACATTAATATTACATATCTTTCACTATTAATAAACAATGTAAAAAAAGGTAAGAACATTTGGTATCTTCTCCTTAAGACCAAGATGGTACAACACTTTCTGGGAGGCAGCCATCCCTGGCATACTTGAAGGGCACATGTGGATAAAGGAATATGGTTAAGGGTTTCTCCTTCTTTTGCAGGGAAATATGTGTGAAAAAAAAGGCATTGAAGAGTCTCCAAAAAAATGTAATTAGAAGAAAACTAAATATTATCGGGTTTTGGACAAAGGGCTAAATAAAAGGAGGCTGTGAATTCCTGTCGCAGTAGAGACGGACACACGACACGCCAATAATCCAAGGACAGAAAAAGAGTAGTTTATTAGTCTGTGTTAGTACCTTTATACCTTTTTTTTTTGCATCTACCATGGTTTGTTATGATTGGCTGCGTAAGAAACAACGACAGGGCTGTCTACAAAACAAGAATTATTCATAGCACTATACAACAAGCTATACAAGCAATTAGCTACACACTAAAAGTACATTCTTGATGTTCCTCAGCAAGGCCATCTCCTCCTTTGGGTGCAAAACATCTTCTCAGTTATCTTCTTGGCTGTCCTTGAGGCCTTCACTGTGGCTGCAAGCTTTCACATCCTCACTTTCTCATGAAGTTTTCTCACGGGTAAATCTTGATTGCTTCTAAGTCAATTTCCAAGAGGCTTTCAGGCCTGCTGTCAGCTTCATCCATCCCCACAGTTCCCCCTTTTTGTTTTACTACCAAAAAAGCAGTGTTTATCGACTTCTGCAGGGCCCTTTGCAGAAAAGACAACAAACACGGCACCAATAGTAAGAACAAAAATACAACAAGCAGAATTATACTTCCCATTTTCAACAGATCTTTGAACCATCCAATGGTGCCCCAGCCACCAAACCATGTATCAAACCTACTAACAGTTTTTCTCAGTTTTTGCACTCCATTCTGCAGCTCTTGAATATTTGCAAAGATAGACTTTGACTTGTCTGACAAATTCATACAGCACATTCCTTCAAAATCCTCACAACCATGCCCATGTGCTAAAAGCAAAAAATCAATGGCTGCACAATTTTGCAAGGTAACATGCCTCACAGAGCAAACATCTGTTAACAATACTGCTAAAGCTGCTGAAGTTTCATTAGTATGTTTAGCAAGCCAGCACCCTAATTTATCAAGTGTAGCCAATATTTTAGCTGCAGCAACACCCGGAGCAAACACTGAAGCAACCACTTTTGATCCCTTTCCCAAAAACATTAGATCATCTTTGCAGTTTTTGTCAAAGGAATCAAGATGACGCCTATGGCGCAAAGAATGAATCACCCTTCGGCCGCGGTGCAAAGAATGAGACATGTTTGCCACCACTGAAAGATTTGGAGCAAGCATTGTCAAGCGTCCAATCGTGCATGGTCCACCTATCATATTGGACAGGAGGCCAGCCCATGCGTGATCCCCGCAGATTAAAAACAAACCCGGGCGTAATTGTCTTGGCACTTGGTTATAAGCAAAAGCGACACCTGAGCTATCATTACACCAAAGCGAAACATTTGAGTACCATGGCTGGATGGGTGACACCTCATTGGATGACTCACCAGACCATGCCTGAGAAGTCTTAAAAGGTACACAAGTCAAAGCTCTAAGGGATCCTAAAATATCAACTTCTTGGGGTTCAAGCAATTTAGGTGTTGGAGCTAGCTTTGTACCATTTGCATATGTTCCATTAACAAGCGCATTGATTTCTGTGCGATTGTGTAGCGGTACACCTACTAAGCATGTTTTAAAAGGAGATTGTGGAGTTGCAAGTGAAACACACATAGAACACTGATTCAAAGCATGAGCTAAAGTTATCCATACATTTTCAGGCATAGGAGGCAGAGGAGGCAACACGGCCTTTCCTTCCTCTATGCAAGACCAAATGATAGCAATCATTAACATCCAAGCTTCAGGTCGATCCATCGCTGTCCCGGGGATGAGTTCACTGTAAGTCCGGCCTCACACACCGCGCCGGCACCCAATGGGCTCCAGTATCTGTGGAGACACAAGCATATCCACGCCCCCAAGTGATGAGGTCCCATGGACCTTCCTACTTGTTAGTAATCAAATCTCTGACCCACACCTTTCCTCGAGGGAGACTCACTGTTCCGTCTGACTGCAAAGAAAGAAAATGCTTCAAAAATATAGGAATGTTAGAATCAGAAGGTACTGTGAGATGACTGATTGCATACAAAGCTTTTTGCAGTCTGCTCTGCGGGGATTCCTCTATCATTCCCCCTTTTTGTTTTAATTAACATAAGCTTTTCTATGGCATTCCCAACCATCTGTCACAGGCAGTGTAATAAGTAAGAAACACACATAGTTAGACATAAGAATACTTTTAACACCCATGTGATAAACTTTCTAAGTGATCTACGTTATTTTGTGATTCTTCATGACCTAATAGTTTAGAAAATCTGTCTTGATTACTTTATTTGTGAAGGTTGTCAAGCAGAGTAATATATTATGGAATTGTGGAATACTATACCAACAGTCAGGGTCTGTAACAGCTGGCACCTTGTTTCAGTGAGGGCCGGGGGATCCCTCCCAGACAAGGTCCCCAAGTCCAACCCAAAAGGGGTGCAGCTCATATAAACTCAAATTATTAAGTCAAACCTGACTTAAGTATGATTTGGATGCAGAAACACCTGGGTCTGTTGGTAGATGTCCGACCAGGGAGAGTCCAGGCTTGGCCACAGCCAGGACCCTAACTGGAGGGATTTTCCTAACACAGATCTTATGAGAAAGCTGTTAGAAACAGCAACTAGGAAGGTTACCTAAACCGGAACGAATTATGGAGACCGTTACATAAACATAATACAGGTTGTGCAGACTGTAAAGTAACAGACATTGTCAACTACCTTTAACTAAAAAGACCATGGTACCATGAACATGATAATTAAAAGAATGCATACGTATCACTGTATGTACGTAATCTTAACCTAATCTTTCCTATAACACACATAGTTATGCATAACTGCAGCCAACTCCCACAGAACCTAGTCGTAACACCTAACCCCAACAGAACTTAATAAATCTAATAGTATGTAAACTTTAACAACATATTTATAGCTATTAATACATCAGGGGTGATTCAGAGTTATGAAGACATCAGGAGCGATAGTTTGGGAGAGTTCCGAAGACAGCGTTACGAGCTGCGAGTACACAGATCCATCCCTTCTTTGAGCAGGGATGCAGGTTTGTGGTATTGTCTCTGGGGTCACTGTACTTCAAGGTTCAGCTGTAGATATAGAACTCAACACTCATTAGCGTAAAGTAAAAACAAGAAAAACTGGAAAACAGATTAAAATTCAGTTATCCATTTCTGTCTAGTAATACAATTCCTATTAGTAATTCAGAGTGTTGTCTGGCTGTCTCAAGTCGCAGAGTAACAGGGGGCCTACCCCGGCCCCTGGGGGGCAGGGGTGGGGGTGGTGAGCCGTGTAAGCCTGCACTGGCAGCATGCCCTGAGTTGGCAGCATACCCTGAGGAAGGTGTTTGTGTCTGAGCGCCCCCGCCTTCAGGCCCTGCTTCCCGTTTCCCGCGTTTCCCAAAAATTGACCATTTACATGATATTTGGATTTACATTGTTTTGCAAAATGACCAGGTTTCCCACATTGTGTACAAGAGAAAACTCCTGTATTCCCAATTCTTTTCTGCTTTTTCCCTGTTTGTTTCTGTTTACAATCAGTTTTCAAATGCCCTTGCTGTCTGCATGCATATAATTTCCTAGGTGGTCATAAAACAGCTGCTAAAGCAGCCATTTTTTGTTCCACAGACCCAACCTTAGCACAAGCTGTAACCATATCTGTTAAAGAAGGGTCTCCCGGGAGGGTATTGTGAGGAAAATAATCCACGATCACCAGAGGTTTATGTCCAAAAAGGAGACAGAGGAGTCCTGTAACTTTATTTGAATAAAGGGAGAGGCCATGGGGCATTTCCTCTGGGGTCTCTCAAAATTTTGGGGGACACAGCCTCCCTTTATCCTAATTCCCACACCCCAGGCCCTGCTCTCGTTCCCCATTGGCTGAGGTATTAGAGAGGTACAGACTTCCCGGAATCGCCTAGGACAGACCCCCCCCCCCCGCCCCTCCTTTTCCAATGTATAATCCCCTCCCCTCCTTGTCTTTCCCTCCCCTCCTTGTCTTTCCCTTGAATGATCCTTCATGGTTCCTTTCATATTCCAATTGTCAGCTTTATTTATCAGTAGACCTGTGGCTTGTTTGTAAATGTAAATTTCAATGGAATTCTCCCCATTGTTTCTTTTATCTCTGGGTGCCAGCCTTATCTCTCAGACACTGTTTGTGAAGACAAGTTTCTTCATTTCTTTCAATCCCTCCCCTTTTATTTTAATAATTGTCTTTACAAACTTTATTTATCCTTGACTTAATTTTCTGTTCCTGGGTCCTTTTTGGTTTTGCCATTATTTGTAATGACATCATTTTTTGTCCTTTTGTAGCCACCTATGGATCTACAGGCATGGCTACTACCTGCATCCCTTTGATCACATGTTGAATAAGTTCTACTAAGCAAGGGATCATGCATGGTAAAAAGATGAGAGTGGCTATAGCACATAAGAGGAAAAAAAGCATTTGTTTAACCCATAGTCCACCAGGTAACCATGAAAACATATCCCATTCTCCTCCTTTCCACGTTTGGACTGGTACATGAGCTAACTTCCTTATTCCTTTTGTTATTTGTTTCACCACTTTCCCACTGTCATCTATTTGCAAACAGTAGTTGGAGTCATTTAATTTGCCACACACTCCTCCTTCTTCTGCTAATAGATAATCTAATACCATCCGGTGTTGAAATATTGCATTTCTCATTTGAGTGGATTGGTCAGCCAATAGGTCAAGGGCTGTAGCTGTCTGGTTACTTATTATTTCAAAACCAGCTTGTAACCTAATAATCCAATTTAAATTATAAATGGGTTCCCTGGCACCTGATATTAATTCATTAGGATTCCAAGTGGCTGATCCGTAGTGTTGTATAATTCTTTCAGGGGGCCATTCATCTTTTCCCCACTTTTGGGTACTTCCTCCAGCCAGGGCTGTATTAATTGACCGCTTTTGTCTAATTAGATCATCATATACCTGGATTCCTAAGTGGTTTCTCTGAACTTGTGGTAACAAAAAGAACAACGGTCTAATATACCCCACATAACATATCCCTGACCAGTTTGGAGGTAACTTGTAATAGGCCTTTTGACCACAAATCCAATAATGCCCTTTTAAAGCCCAGGCCCCATTACCAAAGGGGCCTTCCCAATTTTCATCATCAATTGGTGGGTCAAAATATAGTTTGTTTCCTGGGCCTAATGGTCCTCCAACAATAGTTACTCCATTATGAGAACCACAGTATTTGCATTTCCAAGCTCCTACATGAGGTTTCCACCTGCAGTTACATCCCAGATCTGTTTTGTTAGATCTGGACCAGAAAGTATGAAAAAGGATTCGAGTTCCATTCTGATGTTGCCACTTCCACTGATAGTCACGGACAACACATGTCCTACTTGTGGAATTATCTCGGTGGCAGCTTAAAAATAAGTGGTCCAAAAACTTGTCTTTTCCCACAGCTTTACAGCCTTCAAAATCCCTTCGATAATTATGGTAGGAACACCTTACCCAACTGCCATTAGTGAGCTTAACATGTGTCTGATTCCATCTGCCTTGATATTTGGAACAATCGTAAGGAGGGCAGTTAGGGGACCAACAGTCTAAACCCAAGGATAAAGTCCAGTCACAGACACTTTTTCCTACATATATGTCTCCTGTTCTATTCAGGCAACAAAATGCCTCTTTCAGAAGAATGAAGTTGCCATGGACTTCCTTCTTCATCGCAAAATCCTGTTCCTTTATGGATATTACTCAGGGTGTTGATCCACCATTTAGGTTCAACTGGGCTGGCCACCCATGGCCAGTTTTCAGATTCTCCTGGCCCCCCGCAGACCCAACAATTACTAAGGTTAAAGGTTTTTGCTACTTTTTCTCCTAAAACTAAAAATTTATTCTCCCACCTTTGGCCCAAACTTAATTGACAATATAAAGGTAAGATTATTAAGAAAAACATTCTGATGGTGTAATCTGATTTTCTAATCTAATGTTCACGGTGTCTTCTGCACCACCTGTGGGGAGTGAAAGCACAAGAAGCAGCTTACAATGACAGCGAAGTTTAGCCCCCCGCAATGGCTGGAGATCTGGGAGGAGGGATGTCCATACAGATTATTTCAGCAGTCTGTGGATACCACACAGGGCTTCCCCTAATGTCCACTCACTGGCTGCTGTTGCTATGTTCCACTCTTGCAGAGTGTCAGTCGTGGTCTCTTGTCCTTCTCCTCCAGCCGAGATGTCCAAATCTCTGGGGCTTCAGAGACCTTGACCCGAGTGTGATGGGTCCACCCGTGTTCAGCTGTCTTGATGGCTGTTTCTGTGGTCAGTAACACTTGGAAAGGTCCATGCCACTTCGCCACCAGTGGTGTCTCTCTCCACTCCTTAACTAGGATCCAGTCTCCTGGTTGGATGTTGAGAACAGTAAAGTCCAAAGGCAGCGTCTGTGTTAACTGGGCTTCCTGTCAAAGAGATTTCACAAGACACAGTATCCTAGCGATAGACTGGTTTAAATATACATTACTTATTTCCAACCCCCTCTAGGGTAAGGATTTCCTTTCTACTTGACCCGAATTTTCAGGGTGTTAAGGCGTATGGAAGTCTTACTGAATTTTCAAAAGAGTTATAATCTTTTGAAGGATCCCCCTGTAAAATTAGTTCTTTTGTCCAAATTCACGGTTTTCACAACTTCATTTGTTAACGGATCAAAGTTACTGAAGTCACTAGGAACCCTTCTGGCCACTCAGCCAGCCAGCATACCACTAGCAGAGGATATCTTCTCCCTCTTTTCCTGGGGCATCTCAGTAAAGTACACCTGACACCCATGGAAAGGAGTATAGCTCAAGGTTATTTCCCTGCCTTGCAATTTCTTTTGTAGTGTGGTAATTGACTTTAGCCAGGCACTCCTCAATAGTCCGTTTTGCTGAAACAAAAAGACTCAAGGCAGTACATCTTGAAGGTAGTCTTTGTCAATCCTGGAGAGGCATAATAACTTCCTTCATTGAGTTGTTTTAACATTTGCATGCTCAAAGTTCCTGGCATCCACTCTTTACTATGCTTTGTTAAACAATTTTCCCTCTTTTTCTTTTGCTCTATTACCTTTTATTATCTCTAACTCCCTTGGTGGAAAAGACAGCACCAGTACCACTCCCTCCCCTCTCCCTCTGGCAACAGGGAGCAAAGGGCAGTACTCAGAGACCTCCAACAAAAGTTCTGCTTTCTGAACATTTTCACTGATTAGTTAATTACTTATTGTCTCTTTGGAGTACCTTGCCTGATGTCTTTTAACAGTTTTTATTTCTCTTGGTAAATCCACCATTTCCAATAAGTGAGTAACTGAGTTCTCATGAGCTAATGTTTTACCCCCGCAGATTAATAAACTTCCTTCTCCCCATAGTTTCCAAATGCATGTACTACCCATATGCATATTTAGAATCAGTAAAAAAACATTCACTAGTTTGTCCAGATATAACTTACAGGCTCTCACAAGCGCACCCACAGCACGGCTGTCTGAGCTGACCATGTGGGTGGCAACCGCCCCTCTATCACTGCTGAAGACTCATCAATAAACACACCTTCTCCCCCAGGCCAGGGAGTGTTTCACAGATGCTCTCTGGTCTGCTCTTGGAGATTGTTATGATCCAATTATTAAAGTTCTTTAGAGATACCTCTGCGCAAATTAAGGTACAAGCGAGACTATATGCCAATCAATAGTATGGGTTTTATTTGATAGTAAATATGAGAGAGAGAGAGAGAGAGAAGAAAAGAGAGAAAAGGGGGAGTAGGGAGAAAGATGGGGGGACAGAGAGGGACAGGGACAAAGAAGTATCACCACTCCGTGGGTCCCACTGGTGTCCTGATGTCCTCTTCAGCTGGTCTCGGTGGTGGAAGTCTCCCAAAAACACAGAGTGCCATGGGTTAATATACACTCAGGCCAGGTGGCAATGTCCAGGCATGTCCCCCTGGGGGAGGGGGCAGCCTCTAGCAGCAGACTCTGCTTGCATCACGTGCACTCCTGTGGTGCAAGGCGTCTGGGGAGCACTTTGGGGGGTCTGTGATGGATTGTGACTCCCCCTCAGCTGCCTCTCATGTGAGAGCCCTGTGGATGTGGCTTGTGGGGTTCCACAGCTGGGCTGGTTTGTGTAATGGAGGATAAGTGTGTATTGCCTCTGACCAGAGGTTACGCCATCCTCCTCCCCCCTTCAGCTGGGGGCTAGGGCTGTGCAAACTTGGCTTCTGTGAGCTGTGCTCTGCCCCCACCCCAAACTCAGCCAGAAATTATTCTCAGTACAGCTGGTGGCTTCAGCCTCTGTGGACACATTCCTTTCCCTCAGACTGAGATGACTGAACAATAGGCTTTTCCCTTTATCTAATCTCAGCAGTTTGGCTCTCAGTCCAAAGTCCCAGTCAGGTATCCTCAGGGAGGTTTCTCTGATCAAAACTTTATATCAATGTTTGAGGCATGAACTATTTTCAGTCTCTGACAGAGATTTACCACTCAAATGCAGCCATGGGTTTCTTCCCAGCCCCTTTCTCCAGGGCTGTTCTGACAGGAGGCTGGGCCAGACTCCTCTCTACTCCTCAGCCCCAAATCCTCTTGTTCCACCAAACAAGACCCACACTGCAATAACCGTGCGCCAGCCATCCACCCAGAGGCTCCCTCAGCCAACAAAGCCCCAAACTGACATGAAACCTTAACAATCAAACACCTTCCTATTGTCAATTCTCTGGCCTCAGTCACTATCAGGGCTGTGGCTGCACAATTCTGCAGACAATGAGGCCAGCCCCTGGCTACAGGGTCCAACAGCCCAGAAAAACAAGTAACAGGTCGCCGTGTTCCCCCGTGTTCCTGCATTAAAACTCCTCCAGCGTGGCTCTGTTCCACATCCTCACACAACCTAAATCTCTTTTCTGAATCTGGAAGAGCCAGGAATTGAGTATTAAATAATTTGTTCTTCAATTCTCCAAAGCTTTGCTCTCCCTCTGGTGTCCACACCACAACACTAGGACCATTGTGGGCCAAAAAGTCAGTTCAAGGTCTGGTCAAAACGGAAAAATCCCCAGTCCACGTTCTGCAGGACCCCACCAATTTAAAAAAAACAGCTGTAGCTCCTTCCCCGTCCAGGGCACTGGCACCCGCAAAATTCCTTGTATTCTTAAGTTCCCAGGCCTGTACAGGGACAGCACCATTCCTGTAAGGCAGCAGCAGCAGAGTTGGCTTCAGGATTGAAACCTGTTAACTCTGGCTTTTCACAACAAAACACACAAAAGTAGAGGGGAATGGGTCCCCTCCAAACAGAGCTTTTCAACTCTGAACAAAATCTCATGCAAACAAAGGAATTAAATGTCCAAATTCATTCACCACAATTTTTATAATTCCCTCAGAGAAAGATGTGTAAAAATTTTTAAATTTACAGAAGGAACCACTATTTTTTACAACTCTTTGAACCATCTATGTTATTTTTGACAATTTTTCTACAGATTAAAACCGATTGTTCTCTTAGTGAATAAAAAAATCCTTAAAAGAAAATCTTAATCTTTCTTCATACAATTTGCATTTCCCAGATCCTCTTTGCTCCTTGTGTTCACCCTCCCCATCATACACAGTATATCACAGCCCAGAGCTGCTCCCTGTCTTGCTGCAGTGCCCGAACACAACTCTTCCACTGTTCAGAAAACTGAACATCACAGGGGCTTCACCCACCACCTGTCAGAGACTGAAAATAGTTCATGCCTCAAACATTGATGTAAAGTTTTGGTCGGAGAAGCTTCCCTGAAGATACCTGACTGGGACTTTGGACTGAGCTAAACTGCTGAGATTAGATAAAGGGAAAAGCTTATTGTTCAATCTCAGCCTGAGGGAAAGGAATGCATCCAAAAAAGCTGAAGCCGCCAGCTGTACTGAGAATCATTTCTGGCTGAGTTTGGGGTGGGGGGGCAGAGCACAGCTCACAGAAGCCACGTTTACACAGCCTTAGCCTCCCCCAGCTGAAGGGGAGAGGAGGATGGCGTAACCTCTGATCAGAGGCAATACACACTCATCTTCCAGTACACAAACTGGCCCAGCTGTGAAGCCCCCAACCCCACAAGCCACATCCACGGGACTCTCACATGAGAGGCAGCTGAGGGGGAGTCACAATCTATCACAGACCCCCCAAAGTGCTCCCCAGACGCCTGGCACCACAGGAGTGCACGTGATGCAAGCAGAGTCTGCTGCTAGAGGCTGACCCCTCCCCCAGGGGGACAAGCCTGGACATTTCCACCTGGCCTGAGTGTATATTAACCCATAGCACTCTGTGTTTTTTGGGGGGACTTCCACCACCGAGAAGAGGACACCAGAACACCAATGGGACCCACAGAGCGGTGATACCTTTTTGTCCCTGTCCCTCTCTGTCCCCCCCATCTTTCTCCCTACTCTCTCTTTTCTCTCTTTTCTTCTCTCTCTCTCTCTTATTTCTCCCTACTCCCTCTTTTCTCTCTCTTCTCTCTCTCTCTCTCATAATTACTATCAAATAAAACTCATACTATTGATTGGCATATGGTCTCGCTTGTACCTTAATTCGGGCAGAGGTATCTCTAAAGAACTTTAATAACTAGATCGTAACACCACCTCTCCCCATTCTCTCAATAGGAGCAAGCCTTTCACCTACTGTAAAGACTTCATTCCTAGGGGTGGAGTAAATCAGCCTTTTCTCCCTCTTGCCTCCACTCCAAGGCAAAACACCATCTACCATGCTCTGCAAGAGGGCACTTCCAGAAAGCATCCCATAGCACCAGTGTGAGGAGGGAATGATACAAGGATCTAGGATTGTGGAGTGTCTGGGTTTAATAGTTTCATTTACTATTGCCAGGTAACTGGCAGGATCGGAGTGTTATAGGGGAACACACACACGGTTTTAAAAGACCCGCCTTTAACTCAGCATCAGGCTGTAATCCCTTCTTTCCTTTCTTTGAAAGAGGGTACTGCTTTTTAGGCACCAGTTATCCAGGTTGCCTTAGCGTAATATGGAGAGGCTCCATAACCAATTTTCCATATTCCCTGGGACTGCCCACACCTCTGAGTTCAATCCAGTATTCACAACAGTGTTAGTTTCTCCATTGCCCCCCACAACACCAACTCCGCTTTTCAACTCCAGTTGTTAAATTTCTTCCTAGCAAACCACAGTCACATACAGGAATTATCAGAAACTCATGCTTTTCATGTGTTGGAGGTTGGATTTAGTTTTTTTCCTCAGGAATTTTTTCTCCCATGGGTTGCTAAGACACAAATGACTGAGCTAATTGCTGAGTACTTAAGAGAACAAAGCACAAGGCTAGGGCCTTTCCCCTTGTTAGGGTGCGGCAGAATTGCCCCTCATGGAAGCAGGGCTTGACAACGCGAGATTTTAGGGACTGAAAAGCAAGGGCGGGGGGAGGTCACGCTCTCTTGCTCGGGACCCTCGGAGCTGGACAGTTGGAGCTACTGTCTGCTGAACCCACGACTCCTGAGAAGCCAGCACAGAGCTGCCGGTCTGTCTGCTGTGAGTCTTTTCCTTTCTGCCCCATCGGGAGCTGCCTGCCACCAGCCTGTCTCTCCCCCGCTCCTCCTTGCCGCTCCGAGTTTTTCGCTACATTGTAGCGGGGCTCCCCCTGCACGTTGGGACGTCTTACCGTCCCAGCTCCCTGTGTCCAGAGATCCTGCTGTGGCACTGACACCAGCTGCCCCCTGAGGGTCTGTAGAACAAAGGCTCTTCTCCATCCTTCCCTGCCTCGGGCGGCCGCCATTGCCGTGTGCTACCTGAGCCCACCCAGAGCTCCCCCTGCAGCCGCCAGGGAATCATCACACCCAGAGCGCCCCCTGCAGACTGTGACTGGAACTGCACCAAAAGAGAAAGGTGCCTGAAGCCGAGCAGGCTGCCACTGGGTTTCTGGTTCTGTTTGTTGGTTAACACCATAGCTGTTGTTATTTGTTAGCTTTGTTTTAGATATTAGTAAAGAACTGTTATTCCTATTCCCATATCTTTGCCTGAGAACCTCTTGATTTCAAATTTATAATAATTCAGAGGGAGAAGGGTTACAGTTTCCCATTCCAAGGGAAGTTCCTGCCTTCCTTAACAGACACCTGTCCTTCAAACCAGGACACAAACCCATCTCACACATTCAGCAATCTCTCACAGGCATCCCCGTGTTACTGTTATTTGCCAGTAAAACTTAACACACGCACACACACATCTTGGTTATGAAAAGAACATTCGAGCAATTGTTCTTCCTTTGGCATAGATAGAGAAGTTCCAGTGTTTATTAGAAAATACACTTTTCAGTCGAGTTTCTGGTATAACAGCAGATCTCGACACCTTGAACAATTAATTTCTAATGTTTCATTCCTGGTGGCCGCCCCCTTCCCTTTGGTCCTGGGGCTCCCAGCACTACAAGCTCTGCATAGCCCCAGGTGCCGGCGCAGCTCAGCGGGCGGGCACAGCCAACAGTGCCCCAGGGGCGGGCTGGGGCCGGGGCGTCCTGCACCTTCATGGGCCCGGGGAGCCACTGCAGCCCCTGCCCGCGGGGGTTGGTGACATCAGGCACCGCCTGGCACTGAGCCCCAACTGTCCCACAGCCTTGGCTCGGTCCCGCACCTCCCCCACAGATCTCCCAGCCCGTGCTGTCGGTTGCACCCGGCTTCCGACAGAAACCCCCTTAATGTCCTGAATAGCAAGCGGACAAACCCAAATCCTCCACCCTGGCTAATGGCTCAGGGGTAAGGGTGTAGGAACAGCACCTCCCTGCTTTCCCTTTCCTGAAAGCTGGGAATGCAAAAGACATGCAGTCAGCTGTGTATTAGACTGAAGATTTTGAAGATCAGGTAGAGAACTTCTCAGTCTTTCCTTATCATAGAGCCTCCCGCTGTTACTTGCCTTAACTATTTCTCCACACTTCCTGTTATAAATGCATATTATAGTGTTGGCTTTTCGCAAATAATGAATGCTATGTGTATGATGTTGGTCCTTGTGGAAGTGGCTTTTGTTATAGAAATATAATCACTTTTAAATGCTTTAATGCTTTTTTGTTCTAGCCTAGATGTAGTGGCTAATGTAGCTGCGTTAAAATGTACCTAGCTTAAAATAATTAAACCACCTGCTTAGTTGGATAAGCATGGGTGTAACAGGCTCCTGCCCCAGGACATCTCTATTGACAATAACCATCTGCTGGACACCGATGGACAAAAGAAGATATTGGAGTCTCCAAAGGAACTATGCATGCTCTAAAAAGGTGGACCCAAGGAGGAGCCATGCTAACGAGTACTTGGAAAAGGTAAAAAGTTTGGAGAAAAGTTTGAATATGTATATTTGTCTGTGAATATGCAACAGGCTGATGCAATAAGAAAAGTATATAAAGAGAGTCTCTCACCATGTCAGACGTTGTAACCTTTTACCCTATACCTTGTCCTTTATTGTCTTTTTATTAAACCTTTAAATTTTAACAGGAGACTGCACCTCATTTTTAACAACTGGGGGCTCATCCAAGAGCAACACCTCACCTCCAAGACCCTGGGAGATCCTGAGCTGGGGAAGGCCCGCTCCGCTTCTTCTGAGGATCGGTGGCTGCAGGTCAACACCCATGGACAAGAAGGGACAAATAAAGCAAAAGAAAAGGGTAAAAGTTCCCTGAAGGAAAAACCGCGGTAACAAGCCCCACAGACCTTTTGTGCACGTGGCCCGAGCCAGCAGACTGGTAAGTATGACCGGGGGGGCTGAATGGTGAGTGTGTGAGACGCGAGCTGGTTACCCCAGACTTGCGAAGCGAGTGAGGAATTTCTGAGAGCTGCAGTTCTGGCATTCCTCGAGGAATACGGTCAGCGAGGAAATGAGTGAAAAAGCCCCCGGGGTAACTGGGACTGGGTTCCAGGGAGGACCCCTAGTGAAAAAGGGAGCCCGGAGTTTCCTAGCATAATCCACTAGGAAACAGGGGACAGAAGGGAAGGTCCCCAAACATTGCCAGGCTGAGGGTAAGATCCAAGAAGAATAAGAAAATTCCTCAAGACAGGATGTGTGGGATTGACAGGGGATAAGGAATCCTACGAGACGGGATGTGTAGAGTTAAAAGGTTGAGGAGAATATTCTGAGGATACTACTCAAGAGCATCTGGGGTTGGCCAATCTGAAAAGCTACACCTGTGGGTGGATATTTAACCAGTAATTTGAAAGCTACCTTGTTCTTGTGCTGTTCTGTTGTGAATGAGAATGAGTGAGACAGATTAATAAAAATGAGTGAGTATGAATGAATGAAAAAATACGTAATATAGCTTGTTGGTTAAAGTATTTATTGTCTAAGAGGAAGGGGGGATTATATTAGAAAAGAAAAGAAAAAGAGAGAAGGAGAAGATTTTTCTGTGGTGTAAAGGATAGGTGGTTTTTCCAAGTTATCATAAGAGTGGGGAGCAAGGGGGAGAATCAGGGACAAACAGAAAAGAGAAGGGGAAAAAAAAATCCTGGGAAAATGGGGCAAAAAAGCAGTAAGTGTGGTTTAAAAAATGGAACACAGAAGAAACCCCCAGAAATACCCCAAGAAAGCCCCCTGGGAATTATGTTAGCTAACTGGGATGCAAATCCTAACACAAAAGAGAAAGATAAAGTAAAAATGATTCAATATTGCATGATCGAATTGACTAAAAAAGAAATAAGATCCGATCATGTGTATTGGCCCAGGTATGGATCTGGAGAGACTTGGATTTGCCAGGTCTTCAACAATTTTGTAAATTCCAAGAAATCATTAGATCCAGAGGAAAAAGAATATGCCTCCTGCTGGATAAAAGACACAAAACCTCTGGAGGTAAAAGTTTTTAAAGAAACAAAGACCCCAGAGGCAGAGCCAGCCAAAGAAAAAAGAGAAAAACCTGGGATCCCCTAGAAATCCTGCCATCACCTCCCCCCCTTGGGCCGGGAGGATTAGAACCTTTTCCTCACATGCCAGAGGCCCCAGCCCCTCCCGCTCTCAGGCAGGGGGCTCCAACTTCTTTCCCTCCCATCCTGGGACCCTCAGCTCCCTCCCCACCCATACCAGGACCCTCTGTCTCCATCCCTCCTACTGTCCCTACTGCCGCGTCCCTCATGGTCCTGCTGGGAGAATGTATCTCACTTCCGGCCCCTCCGCACACAGCTGCCCATGTCTCTATGGTTCCGGCCTCTGCAGAAGCCCCATATCAAAACACCAGAAGTAAAACTCAACGGCAGTTTAATAACCGCTCTCCTGCCTCTACCCCAAAAAAAGAGAACAGGGTTATGAAGGACGAGGATCAGAAAAACTGGGACCAAGGAGCCAGATTATTTCCTTTGTGGGAAGTGCCGATGGGAGGAGTTCAAGGAGGGACAGGTTTTGTGAATGCTCCTTTAACATCCTCAGAACTCAGAACCTTTAAAAAAGAAATTAAGGGATTATTAGAAGATCCTATCGGAACAGCTGAGCAATTAGACCAATTTTTAGGCCCCAATATTTTTACTTGGGAAGAAATGCAGTCCATAATGAATATAATATTTTCCCAAGAGGAGAGACACATGATTAGAGCTGCTGGAATAAGAATTTGGGAGAGAGAAAATCAACAAGGACCAACCTGGAGATCAAAATATGCCTATAGCACCCCCTAATTGGAACCATAATGAAGAAGCAGGACAGGGACATATGAATGATTATCGTAATCTGATAATCAGAGGAATAAAGGAGGCAGCACCCAGAGGGCAAAACGTCAGCAAAGCTTTTGAGGGAAGACAAGGGAAGGAAGAAAGTCCCACGGAATGGCTGGAAAGACTTAGAAAGAACATGAAGCAATACTCTGGAATAGACCCTGAAACTCTAGCAGGGCAAACCTTACTGAGAGTTAACTTTGTCACTCATGCCTGGCCAGACATTAAAAGAAAGCTGGAAAAGATTGAGGACTGGCATGATAAATCATTAAATGAGTTATTAAAAGAGGTTCAAAAAATTTATGCATGGAGAGATGAAGAAAGAGCTAAAATAGATGCAAAAATCATGGTAGCCACTATGAGAGAAAGCAATTTCCAGCAAAATTTGAAGCCTCCCGAGACCACCCCCAAATATTCAGGTTTTAGAGACAGAGGGAGGGGAGTAAACCAAACCTCTACCCAGTTAAAACCTCAGGAGCAAACAAAAAATGTCTGCTTCTACTGTGGAGAAGAGGGGCACTATAAAAGGGAGTGTCCATGCCTAAAAAAGAACCTGAAAATATTCAAAGAGATACACCCCGAAGAAGAATAGGGGGGTCATGGGCTCTATCTTCTGGGGGATAAGTACCATCTAGAGCCTATGATAACCTTAAAAGTAGGCCCCCAAGAGGAGGTATTAGAATTTATAGTGGATACTGGAGCAGAGAGAACGTGTGTGATAAATATTCCAAGGGGCTGTGAAGTAAGTAATAACACTGTGAAGGTAACAGGAGCAAAAGGTGAAGGGTTTACAGTTCCTGTTATTAAAAATGTGGAAATTGAAGGGGAAACCAGAATAGGGATGGGAGATGTCTTATTAGTTCCGGGAGCAGGTTGCAATTTACTGGGGAGAGATTTACAAATACAGTTGGGAATAGGGGTTATACCTGAAGAAGGGAAGATGACGGCTAAAGTGTTAAAACTTGGCCAAGAAGATGAGGAGAAATTAAATAAAAAGGTTTGGGCTGGGAAAGGCAATAGGGGAGGATTGAATATTGACCCTATAAAGGTCACGATTGAGAAAGAAGAATATCCCATCCATATACGTCAGTACCCTATATCTTTAGAAGGAAGAGAAGGCTTAAAGCCGATAATAGAAGAATTGATAAAGGATGGAACATTGGAACCCTGTATGTCTCCTCATAATACCCCTATCCTACCAGTTAAAAAGCCTGATGGGAATTACAGATTAGTGCAAGATTTGAGAGAAGTGAACAAAAGAACTCGTACCCGTCACCCGGTGGTACCTAATCCCTACACTCTGTTAAGTAAAGTCCCACCTCAGCATCAGTGGTTTAGTGTAGTGGATCTTAAAGATGCTTTTTGGGCTTGTCCATTAGCAGAGGAGAGCTGGAATATATTTGCCTTTGAATGGGAAGATCCAAAAACTGGGAGGAAGCAACAATTAAGATGGACAAAATTACCACAGGGATTTACTGAATCTCCAAATCTGTTTGGGCAAGCTCTAGAAGAAATATTACAAACTTTCCCCACTCCTCCTGGAATACAAATTATCCAATATGTGGACGATCTTTTATTGTCAGGAGAAGTTGAAATGGAAGTTAAAGAAGCTACTATAAAACTTTTGAACTTTCTTGGAGAAAAAGGATTGAGAGTATCGAAAGGAAAATTATAGTTTGTGGAATCAGAGGTGAAGTATCTTGGTCACTTGATAAGCAAAGGTAGCCGAAAGCTGAATCCTGAGAGGGTGGCAGGGATTTTATCTCTCCCCTCTCCTTCCTCAAAAAAGGAAGTTAGGAGACTGCTTGGACTATTGGGATATTGTAGATTATGGATTGAAGGATATACCCAGGCAGTAAAATTTTTATATGAGAAATTGACAGAAGGGGAGGATATAAAGTGGACCAGGGAAGATGATAATAAATTAGAAGAATTGAAGTTGAAACTAACCTCAGTACCTGCCTTAAGTTTACCCTCACTAGAAAAACCCTTTCATCCGTATGTAAATGTGGAAAATGGAATAGCCCATAGAGTCTTAACCCAGGAATGGGGGGGGATTAAAAGGCCAATTGCTTATTTATCAAAATTGCTAGATCCAGTCAGTCATGGCTGGCCAGTATGTATTCAAGCAATAGCAGCTACTGCTATTCTGGTAGAAGAAAGCCGTAAACTCACTTTTGGAGGTAAACTAATAGTATATACACCCCATGCTGTACGGGCTGTGTTAAATCAAAAAGCTGAAAAATGGTTAACAGACTCTAGAATGTTAAAATATGAGGCAATTTTGATAGACAGTGATGACTTGACTCTGGAAGTAAATAAAAGTATAAATCCAGCTCAATTTTCATATGGAGAGCCGAAAAGTGACTTAACAGACAACTGTTTAGAAATTATACAATACCAAACTAAAGTTCGAGAAGATCTAGCAGAACTAGCCCTCCCAGAAGGAGAAAAAATTTATGTTGATGGCTCATCTAGATGCTTACAAGGAAAAAGGATATCGGGATATGCATTGGTTGATGGGAAAAATATGCAAACCATCGAACAAGGGAAATTACCCTCAAACTGGTTGGCTCAGTCTTGTGAATTATATGCTCTAAAAAGGGCATTGGAGTATTTAGCCCAAAAGAAAGGGACCATATATACCGACTCAAGATATGCCTTTGGGGTAGTGCACACCTATGGGAAAATTTGGGAAGAAAGGGGATTACTAAATTCAAAAGGAAAGGGACTGATACATGAGGGACTCATTTTAGAGGTTTTAGAGGCATTAAAATTACCTGAAGAGATAGCTGTAGTACATGTTAAAGGACACCAAAGGGGAATGACCCCAGAAATAAGAGGGAATAATTTGGCAGATCAAGAGGCTAGAGATGCAGCAGAAAATGGGATAAAAAGGGTTATGTTAATTCTGACCCCAGACCAAGAAAAATTGGAAATCCCGAAATTTAGTGAAGCAGAAGAAAAAGATTTAAGTAAAATAGGTGGAGAACAAGATCAGTCTGGGAAATGGAAGCTTCCTGATGGGAGACAGTTACTTAATAAACCTCTTGCTAGAAAAATATTAGAAGATACGCATCAAAAAACTCATTGGGGTACTCAAGCCCTATGTGATCACTTTTTAAGAAATTATGGGTGTATTGGGATCTTTGGATTAGCAAAACAAGTAACTGAGAAATGCATAATTTGTCAAAAAGTAAATAAAAAGGTAATGAGAAAAACAAAATTAGGAGGCCGCGAGTTAGCTTTGCGACCATTTCAAAGTATCCAAGTAGATTTTACTGAACTTCCCCAAGTACAGAGATGGAAATTTTTATTGGTAATTATAGATCGTTTAACCCATTGGGTAGAAGCTGTTCCCACTATCAGAGCTACAGCTAATGTGGTATGTAAAACCCTTTTGGAACAAATCATTCCCAGGTATGGAATGGTTAATAGAATAGATTCAGACAGAGGGACACATTTTACCTCAAAAATCTTACAGCAAATAACTCAAGCCTTGGGAATAACATGGGAATTACGTACCCCATGGCACCCCCAGAGTTCAGGCCGAGTAGAAAGGATGAACCAGACTTTAAAAAGAACTCTAACAAAACTAATGGTTGAAACAAAAATGTCATGGGTTAAATGCTTGCCTCTGGCTTTATTAAGGGTCCGAACACAACCCAGGTCAGACCAGTGTTGCCTTCTTGCTATGAAGGCAAGGCGACCTGGTTCAAGAACGACAGCACGGCAGCTCAGCCTCACCCGAGCCACTCGGGCCATGGACTCACAGACACCAATGTGCTGGATGGTCAAATGGCGTTTATTATCTTATCTCATGAGGTTAAATAGTCTAGGGGGCTTCACTACGTCAGAAGGGGGACGGTGGGATAGCTAGGGTTAGTAAGGAGTGGAAAACTACTGGGTTAGGAGGAGTTGCATACTCTGGGTGATCTGTTATCATGCAGGAAGGAAGGGAGGAGGGTTCCATGCTGCCCTTGCTTTCCGTCACATCGCGAGATCCGCCGTCCGCCTGTCCCTATCTACCACAGACCAGTGAGTGTCACTCTATGAAATGATGTTTGGATTACCCTTTTTGACCACCCAACATGAAACTGCTACCTATGAAGTGGGGGAAATGAGTGTTAGAAAATATGTCACCACAATTGCAAAGACACTCAAGGACTTGCGATCGAAAGGGCTAATCCCCCAAACCACACCTTTAGAGTTTAAAATCCATAATATCCATCCAGGGGAGTGGGTACAGGTGAAAACTTGGAAAGAGCAATCTTTAACTCCACAATGGGAAGGTCCTTTTCAGGCACTACTGACAACTGAGACCGCGATCCGAACCAGGGAAAGAGGGTGGATCCACGCTAGCAGAATCAAGGGACCTGTGGAGGAACCTAAGGAGTGGACTATAACCTCAAAACCGGGTGATACCAAGTTAATTCTCAAGCGGGGACAAGGGAGTAATTAACTGGGAGGACCCACATGATCTAAGGAATGTACAAAGAATCACGCCTAACTGGGAAATAAGGCCAAGTTTATATCAGTGGTTTCAAGTGCCGTCTGGACAAACTCTGAGAAACCTTCGATATCCACCTTGGGGAGGAATACTTCCGCTTCAAACAGGAGGATCTGGACTGTTTCAGCCAGAAGGCCCTCATATTTTGGCCTTAGCCTGTGACTTATATAAAGAAGGGGAGGAATTGCAACCTCCATCAGTACCATCCCATATACCCTGTCTGATTCACCCCAATACCGGACATGCTAGCTGGGTTAAATGCAAATGCTTAAGTTGTGGGAAAAATTGGTATTGCAGCTCATGAAAACGACACCCTCATTGTAGAAAGTGTCGAGTGCCAAATCTATCCCCTCTCCAGATAGAACTAGGAGAAACTGAGATAATAACTTTGCTTTGTGGATGGGAATTACTAGTGCCTGTTGAATGGGAGATATCAGAGGAACGGTGGGAAACTACGATTAAGGAGTGTAAAAAGCGGTTTGCTTGGAAACTGGCAAAAAAGGAAGTGACCAGGAAATAGAGGGCAAGACCAGGTTGGCCACTGTACTCGCCACCGAGAAGATCATATATACACCTGTTGTGGGTAGCAACCCCATAGGCATGGGAGGTGGGGGTATAAGCCATGCCGGACCTCTGTTTTTCCTTTTTCTGTCACTCCTTTTCCCTTCTGGGATGCCAACAAAAACATGCCGCCCATGCTACTGCAGGCTTTACATGGAAAGACACCTGTAGCTGATGTGGATGTGTCCTTAGAAACCTCAGGGGGAGAAGACTTAGAAAAGGAGAAAGATAACTGGTGGAGAAAGTTCCAAGGAGATAGGAAACCCCTGGAAGGTGAAGTGACCATGGTTTAACCCAGGACAAACCAGAGTAGCTACTGCTAGTGTCCATCATCTCCTCCCTCCCCCCAAGAGCCTTTGTTCTATTCCCTGTTATCTCCTGGGCCCCTTTCCTTCCCCATCCCATAGGACCAAGTAACCCTGAACCTTCCCTATACTCCCCCAAACCCCTTGGTGATTGGTGATACGTGGTAACTCTTAAGGCTGTGTCTGAGGGCCCCTCGCTCTCTTGGACCCTGCCTCTCTTCTGTGTGAAGACTCTGCAATAAATCCACTCAGAATTAAAGGCATTCCAAGGGCCCTCTCGTTATTCATCTTCAGCTGATAGCTAAACTGGACCGTTCCTGCACCACAACGCAGGCCGCAGTTTCTCTGGCTAAGTGTCTACGAGACGCTGCCAGAGGGCCTTGGGATAGGGGCACTCCTGGAAATATAGCCAGCTGGAATCTGTCGTGGCAACGCCAGGCTGGACAGAAAAACAAGCGAGCTATAGACACCGAGGTTCCTTTTTTATTTCTCACACCCATGTCAACAGCCACTGTTATGACCCATCAAAAGTACGTACCTGTGAACACAATGGGAAAAATACTGGTTTACAGAAAACTTAGGAGACAGTGGTAATAGATTAGGGAGTGAATGTCCAAAAGGGGAAAAATGGGTTTGTTTCACATCTACCCTTAAGGGAAGGGTCCAGGATTTGGTCAAAGAACAACTAGTACCCCAAAAAGCAAAACCAACAAAGCCATCTGTATCAAAACCACTCCAAGATTGGTACACGGGACTCAGGCAACAATTAGAAAAGGAAATAGATCTCTCAAAATTTGGGAAAAACCTGTTTGTGGAACTGGGAGAAAGAATAAGTAAAGAACTTAATATAACCAACTGCTGGGTTTGTGGAGGGGCTTTGATGGCAGAGGAATGGCCATGGAAAGGCAGTAGCTTGGGTCCGGCTGAACTCCTTAAGTGGAACCGGACAAACTTAAAAGGGGAAAACTGACCAGGGAGATGGATTTTAAGCTCAACAGTAATAGGAGAAGAATGTCTCTGGCGCACTGGGAAGAATTTTGTTAATGAAGTCAGGCACACTCCTTGTAAGAGATATAAAGTTAGTAATGGAACCTTTACGCAGTGGATCCCAGAGGCACCAACTCTGTATTTGACCCATAGAGAAACAAATGAAAAAGACTGTGAATATATAAGTGATATCAAGCTTTTCCAATGTAATGATACAGGCAAGAATCCTTATTTTGGGATCCCAGAAATATCCAAATTTTGGGAAAATATAGATCAACAAAAAATTGATTATTGGAATGCCACGGCAGATCTTGGGCTGCGATTCCTAAGATTAGAACTGATCCAGGTAAATTTAACACAGCTGATTCACAATCAGACAGCTCTCCCTCTGATAGCTCTTCCAAAGAGGAAGATGAAATCTTAGCTGCCCTAAGCAGGCGAAAGAAGGGAAGGATATCCCGAAGGGCCATACGAGAACGCAGTCCAGTAGCAAAACATACCAGATCAAAAAAGGAAAAAAGAGAAGAACCAGTTCTACAAGCCCCACTACGGCAAGCAGTTGGCAACCAAGGGCCAATATATATAAAGGTTCCATACTCCCTTATTGAGTTGGAACAGTGGAAAACCACTGTGGGACAGTATAAAGAAAACCCAGATAAGGTTGCCAAGCTAGTGGATAGGGCTATTAGTACACAAAACCCTGACTGGACAGATCTGAACTCTATGTTAGATACATTGCTTGATCCCACTGAAAGACAAATGGTTAATAACGCTATTACAACATCGTTAGAATCAGGCATAGCAAATGGGTCGGTCCAAGGTACGGTTGCTGAAATATATCCTTTGAGTGATCCTAACTGGGATCCAAACATCCCAGAACAGACGGCAAGACTAAAACAGTATCAAAATCTCATAGTATATGGGTTAAAACATGGGGTCCCTAAAGCTCTAAATTGGTCAAAGCTTTACGCAGTACAGCAAAACTATGACGAATCACCCACTGATTTTTTTAATACGTTGAGAGAGACTGCTATCAAATATACAAATCTAGATCCTGATTCAGCTGATGGAAAAGCACATCTAGTCCTCTTGTTTATGGGTCAAGCTGCAGATGATATAAGAAGGAAGCTACAGAAGTTAGAGGGGGTTCGAGACAGAGATAGAATGCTAGAAGTAGCCTGGAGAGTATATCGAGTCAGGGGCTCAAATGAAGGAGTTAGACGACAACCTAGCAAAAGGGCAATCCAAGAAAATTTCCCCTACAGACAAAGATCAGTGTGCCTATTGTAAAAAGTGGGGACATTGGAAAAATGATTGTCCCGTGTTGAAACAAAAGTCACCAGTTCCCCAGCTCCCAATAGAACAAGGCTCAGGCTCATGCTCAGAATGATGGGAACCGAAGGCTTCTTCCCCAGCAGAGCCTTTGGCTATAGCTAAGCTGGGGTCAGATAACATCGAATTTTTGGTAGATACTGGAGCAGCATTTTCTGTACTAAATACCATGGAAGGGAAACTGAGTCAAAACACTGTACATGTTGTTGGGACGACAGGGGTAAGCGAAACACGGCCTTTCTTCCAACCTTTAAAATTCAAATTGGGCAAACATTGGGTAACTCATCAATTCCTTTACATGCCTAACTCCCCTAAACCATTATTAGGGAGAGATTTGCTAGAGAAATTAGAAGCAGAAATTAAAGTCAAAAAGGGGAAGGGAATACGAGTTGTGATTCCTGAATCTAAATTTGTCAAAGTTGCTGCACTTTTCATACAGGACAATTGCGGTGAAATCCCCATTGAGGTTGAAAAGGCTGTCAATCCAATAGCATGGGCCAGTGATATCCCAGGAAGATCCAAACAAGCAGAGCCTGTGAGTATTACTCTCAAAACAGAAGCCACACCGATAAGGCAAAAACAATACCCTTTGAAATTAGAAAGTCGTAAAGGATTGGCACCCATAATTGAAAAATTCCTCCAACATGGGTTATTAGCGCAATGTGAGTCCAGATTTAATACCCCCATACTTGCTATTAAGAAAGCAGATGGTAAGAGCTATCGATTAGTTCAAGATCTGAGAGCAATTAACAGAATTACTGAAGACATACACCCTGTTGTGGCAAACCCATATACGCTTTTGACTGCACTGACAGACGAATTAGGGTGGTTTACTGTGATAGACCTAAAGGATGCCTTTTTCTGCATTCCTGTGCATAAAAACAGCCAAGAGTTTTTGCTTTTGAGTGGGAGAATCCTGAGACAGGGAGGAAAAGTCAACTTACTTGGACCGTTTTGCCCCAGGGGTACAAGAACAGTCCCACGGTGTTTGGAAATCAGCTAGCAAAGGAACTAGAGGACTGGAAAAGACAGGAGCCAGAGGGAGTTATTCTTCAATATGTGGATGACATCCTGATTGCGGCTAAAACCAGGAATGACTGCATTAAATTTACCATCAGTTTATTAAACTTTTTGGGACTGAGTGGGTACAGAGTTTCTAAAGACAAAGCACAGATTGCCAAAGAAGCAGTAATTTACTTGGGGATTGAGATCTTTCATGGACACCGACAGCTCAGCAAAGAATGGAAAGAAGCCATCTGTCAACTCCCAGAGCCCTGCACTGTGAGGGAGATGCAAGCTTTCCGGGGAATGGTAGGTTGGTGTCGTTTGTGGATAGCAAATTATGGACTGCTGGTAAAACCCCTATATGGAGCATTAAAAGCAGCTGAAAATGGAATTATCATATGGACAGAAAATACAAGGGCAGCTTTTAAACAGCTGAAACACTCCCTAATGTCAGCTCCATCACTGGGATTGCCAGACTTAACTCAATCTTTTGAACTCTTTACTTATGAAAGATTGAATGTTGCTTTAGGGGTACTAGCTCAGCGCCTTGGGAACCAACAGAGGGCTATGGCTTACTTTTCCAAACAGCTAGACAATGTTGCCCAAGGGTGGCCAAGGTGTTTGAAAGCCGTGGCAGCTACTGTCATCTTGATCCAAGAGGCCCGAAAACTCACCCTTGGACGGCACATTGTAGTGTATGTACCCCATGCTGTAGCAGCTGTGCTCGAGCAAAAGGGGGGACATTGGCTGTCCAGCAACCGGATGCTTAAATATCAATCATTGCTACTAGAACAAGATGATGTCACCTTGAAAACAACTTCTGTTGTTAATCCTGCCATGTTTCTGTCTTCCACGTTAACTGACAATGTCCCTGAGCATGATTGTTTGCAGACAATAGAAGAGGTCTACTCCAGCCGAACAGATCTGAAGGATGTGCCCCTAGACAATCCAGACTGGGAGCTTTTTACGGACGGGAGCAGCTTTATGAGAAATGGTAAAAGGATGACAGGCTATGCAGTGACCACTCAAGACAAGGTAATTGAGGCGAAGGCCCTGCCAGCAGATGTGTCATCACAGAAAGCCGAACTGATTGCACTGACGAGGGCCCTGGACCTGAGTGAAGGAAAGACAGTAAATATATGGACTGACTCTAAATATGCGTTTAGTGTCGTCCATGCCCATGGAGCCATCTGGAAAGAAAGAGGACTGCTGAACGCTCAAGGTAATCAAATTAAACACGCTGAACAAATACTTGCCCTCTTAGAGAGCGTTAGAAAACCCACAGAAGTAGCTATCATGCACTGCAGGGGTCACCAAAAAGGGAAAACCACTCCAGAATTGGGAAATCGCTTTGCTGACAAAGCAGCAAAAGGAGTTACAGAAAAAGGTATTCTCGCAGTAATTCCCAAAAAAGAAGTAAACCTATCAGGGTTCATCCCAAAGTATGATCAAGCAGATCAGAAGCTTATTAAATCTCTCAAGGCTGAGATCACAGAAGGTGGGTGGGCTGTCACACCAACAAACCAAGTTGTAGTCCCACCCCTGATTCTTCGAGAGCTAGCTCAGAGAGAACATGAAAACACACATTTTGGGACTGAAAACCTTCTAAAACATCTAAAAAAGGTAGTAATAGGAAAAGGAATGACTGAAATTGTACAAACAGTAGTAAGCAAATGTGAAGTCTGCTGCAAAAACAACCCTGATACAAGGAAAAGAGTTGTGTTAGGAGTAACAAAAGCAGGGGATCTTCCTGGAGATTACTGGCAAATAGATTTTGCTGAATTACCACGTAGAGAGGGATACCGGTACATACTGGTATTGGTTGACACTTTTAGTGGATGGCCCAAAGCTTACCCCTGTCGCACCAACACAGCCAAAGAAGTGGTAAAGGTTTTGCTCAATCATATAATTCCAAGGTTCGGGGTTCCCCTGGGAATGTCATCGGATAGGGGACCACACTTTGTTGCCACAGTAATTAAAGAAATCAGTCAAATTTTGGGAATTACTTGGGATCTGCATACACCTTATAGACCCCAAGCGAGTGGTAAAGTCGAATGTATGAATGGAACCTTTAAAACACAAATTAGCAAAATTTGTCAAGAAACATCTATGACATGGGTTCAGGCCTTGCCTATAGCTTTACTAAGGATCCGCATACGGCCAAGGCGGAGGGATAACCTCAGTCCCTATGAAATATTGTATGGCAGTCCATATCAGATTCCACACATTCCGGGTGAAATTCATATAAAAGGGAAACTTGATTTACAGACATATCTAATGGCATTAGGTTCCACTTTGGAGAAGCTCCAGAATTACATCGTGCTATCCAGACCCATCGGACTAGACACACCAGCACATCTGTTCCAACCTGGAGACTGGGTCTATATCAAGTGGTGGGACAATGAACCTCTACAAGCCAAGTGGAAAGGACCATTCCAAGTCGTGCTGACTACCCTCACTGCAGTCAAAGTCTCTGGCAAAGGACCCTGGTGCCACTACTCCAGAGTTAAGAAAGCTTCTGCTCCTGAAACAACTGAGAAAACAAAGAGTGATGCAGAGAATAACATGATTTAAATAATTCTTCAGTGCTAAAAGAACTGCTCATAGTAATCATAGTCATAATTCTTCTATATCTACTGTTGTTGAATATTTACTGTTATTAAGAGTGTATTATTAATAGATAATAGATATTTAGAATAGAGACTCGACAAGGTAGAGGCCTTTTCAAGCCTCTAAAAGGGGGGAATGATGCCTTAGGTTTTAACTTTTTATTTTCTAGATCACAACTACTCTAGTGTATGACTCTAAGACTCCATAAATTATCAGCTAGTGTTCTGTTACTGTCATGTAGACGAAACAATTTCTCTCTAAGCCTGAGTTTCAAGGACATACTGTTTCTCCAAAAGCCTAAAATGTAAACAACCATGGACAGCAGCAAAGAGAAGAAGGAGACAAACTAGGGATGGGACTTCAGAACCTGAAGCTGTAATTGGACAATGGGTTTCTAATATGCAGATGGACTGAAGGTATATCTGTCCAAAAAGCGTGTGCTAGGTGCCCATTTTGGGTGTAGTCTCTGCGAGACTCCTGCATGGCCCAAAGTGTACCTTGTTTTAATAAATGCTTCTTTTATTCTTTTAACTCTGTCCAGCTTCTGCTTCAGGTCAGCCTTTTGTAAGGCATCAACCTCCTTCATGTGTTAGAGTGAGGCCTGTAGGGCAAGATGATCCATGAGAGAGGCCTGAACCTCCCTGGCTGTTTTGTGCCAGTCCAACAACTCAAGGTTTATAGTGACTGCCATTGCCACAGCCTGTGATTTATGAGGAACTTGGGAGGAAATCATCGAATCACGGAATCATAGAATGGTTTGGGTTGGAAGGGACCTTAAAGATCATCTCATTCCAGCCCCCTGTCCTGGGCAGGGACACCTTCCACCATCCCAGGCTGCTCAGAGCCACATCCAGCCTGGCCTTGGAGACTTGCAAGGATGGGTCAGCCACAGCTTCTCTGGGCACCCTGTGCCAGGGCCTCCCCGTTCTCACAGGGAACAATTTTTTCCTAATATCTGACCCAAATCTAATCTTCTTCAGTTTGAAGCCATTCCCCTGGTCCTCTGCTAGATGTGTTAATAATGGAAGAGGAAAAATAGTATGACCTTTGTGGGAGAAAATTTAAGCTATAGAGAGCTGTGGGGCTGCACAGTTGCACAGAGAATCTCCTGTAGGTTTGCGCAGCAACATCTGAGATTTGTCTGAGCTCACCTTTATGAGGGCAGGGCTTGTCCTTGCAGAGGATTGGTATGAATATCAACCCAGACTTCAAGTCCTGGCTTTCTTCCTTGCTGGGCCCAGGCCTGGGAACATATGGGCTGTTGATTCAGATGGAATTTTGGATTTCTAGTCATCAAAGCCAGATTTTGGAGGAGCATTTAATTCTCAGTCATGGTGTGATTCCCAGAAATGTTTGCCCTTGTGTTATATAAGCCCAGAGTTTGGACTCGGCATAAAGGGTGCTGGGCTCCTCCTCAGGCTGGGGAGATCTTCTGGAGAGTATTGTGTTTGTAGACAGTAGAAACAGATCTCTAAAATAAGAGAGAGGCATAGAGATACCTCAGTGCTAACGTCAGGCAGTCTGTGTTCACCTTGGTGTTTTTGTGTTCCCACCTTGGTTCTGGTGACTGTAAACATCTACAGAAAGACTCATTGTGGTGCTGACACAATAGGCAGCATCCAGGCTTAGTTCTTGACCAAATTATTCAGAAAGAAAGCTTGCAGGTTTAGCCAAATGCAGAATTACTCTTTTGGAAGGCAATATAAGTGCGGGTCTGCGAACCATCGAAATAATCCCCCAGCTGGCCAAGGAAAGAGCACAACCACAAACAAAAGCAGCTCTCAACTTGGAGTAACCTCCAAACTCGCTGCCATTCCAGAGGAGTTGCTAATCACAGATGTGTGTTTGTCTTTGAAAAATACATTGTGAAGCAATAGATTTCTAAGTTGCAGCAGTGTGGAGATAATTTTATTTACACTTTCTCCTCATCAGGTGCAGAATGGCTCATTTTCCACTCTTACATTTAAACAGGATGATATTGCACCCCCCAGGCAAAAAGAGAATGAAGCCAGTTAAACATTGACAGGGAGGAGATGCACAACCCTGATGAGCTGAGCACCACCCAGACTGAATTTTGGGAGGTTCCTTAACCTTTGCTCCTGAAGTTGTTGTGCTGACAGTGCTGAAACCCTTTTCCCCAAACAATGTGGGTAGGTTTGGAGCATTCCCTTATGCTTGGCTACCTCCAGCTCGGCAAGGGCCCCCGGCCTCCAGTGCTTCCCCAGCCACCAAAGAGAGCGGGCCAGGTCAGTCCAGAATGCAAACAATGATGTCACCATTGTAAAAGAAATTAAAAGCTCTGTGGGAATCCAGGAGACGAACCCCAAATTAAGGATCTTTTGGCTAAATACAAACACTAAGGAAAACTTGCAAAGATCAGAATAGTGTCGCATGCCAAAGTGGCATTTGATGTCCAAGATAAAAGGGGGACTTATTTCAGGAGTGAGACTGTTTTAGCAAGAGAAAGAAATCTTGGTGTCTGTTGGAATGCATAAAAACCACATGTTTCTGATGTGGTTTTCTCATATGCTAAATGAACAGGACATCTGGTTGTGTTTTTAAAAATTAAATTGACGGACACTAAATCAGTGTTTTACAAAGCAAAAGGTAGTAAACCAAGAACATCTCATAAGGTAACAATGAAATATTTGGCAGGACTTCAGAGTATTGGAAACTCACACAACTGAAAGGAGCTGAAATGTGATACATATGAAGCTTCAACTTCTCATTTATCTTTGCTATTTCTTACTGCACTTCACAGTAAAATGTTGCATTCCCATTGGTATAGATTTCTATATGTTAGTGCCAAAACTCCAGATGTTTTCTAGGTAAATCTCTGGTGACTATTTTATTGTGTTTAATTTCTCCTTATTTACAATTCACTTGTCTTGAACTCCAGCCATTGGTAATAAAAATCCATAGAGCCTGCAGCTGAGCCAAGTGGACACCATTGTCCTGTTTTTTATAGTTGGGATGGGTTGATCCAAGCCTTGAACAGAATCCAAACTCCTGGAGTTTTCCAAAAGTTCATCTCTCTTATTTTTCTTTTTTAACCCATCATGCACCAGGGAATAAAGAGACAACTGCTCTGTCTTTCCTCTTCCCCCTCCACTCTGTCCTGAAAGATTCAACCCCTCTTTACCACAACAACATATCCACAGTTGCTGTCCATTAGTCCTTCTGCAAAGACTGGCTCCTGTCCATCAGAGCCCTGACCTAAGCAGTGCTCCAGGGTTCTGTATCCCTCCTCCAGGCTACCTTCACCCCTAATCTGCCAGCTTCCTCTGCTCCCCTCTGGAGTTAAGAAAAGCAATGTGGAGGTGTGGTCTTGCCTCATCCCTGAGCCACTTTGTGCTTCTTAATGTCTTCCCTTTCTGCCTTGCAGGCACAGCACCGTGCTCCAGCTGGGCACTTCCAAACCCAAGCTCTCCTTTGCCTTCCAGGGTTTGGTTTTCTTTAAAGCCTTTATTAATGAATTAAGATATAATGAAGCCTACTGTCCCCTCCCTTTCTCAGTTTGCTATCTGTTTAGGTTCTAAATACCTTCAGGTTCTCTGGTACATCAGAGAGATTGTGGTGCCCATCTTGCACTGAAATCAGTCTGTGGTTACTGGGGAATTCAGGTCTCTGCATGCTGACAAAACCCCTTCTTAATGACATAGAAATAATTAGCCACTTTGCTGTAGTGGGACTTGAGTTAATTTTAAAGAGCTGAGATGTTTCGTTTCAGAGTTGCTGCAATCAGCAGTTACATTTTATAACCCATCACAGGCACGTTTGATCAACCACACAGATTTTTTTATGTGAACATACCCACCCACCAGATGTGTATAAACATAAATCATTCCACAGCATAACCTGATCATGTTTTCTTAGTGGTTTGGGGCTTGACTGATCCTCCAGGGGAAAGCAGTGCTGCTTAGAGAACTCCAAACTGTGAATGAGACCTGCTTGGATCTTGCAAGTGCTGCTCTGCTGTCTTTTCCTGTCAGGGAGAAGGATGAATGAAAGGAAGTTGTTGCAGCTCTGAAAAGGGGTTTTCTCTCTCCCCACATGCCCAGGTAGATGTGGGCTCTGAGTGCAGCCTCTTGCCTGGCCTATATTTCCTGTGCTGACTCTCAGGGGCTGCGCAGTGCTGGAGGACTAGAGCTGCAATGCAGTAACTGGTAACTCCACTCCCTGCAAGGCTGGAGGGAATTCTTTCCTGCTCTAGTAAGCACCTGGAGTGGTGCATGCCAGCCTCCCAGGTTTTTGAACAATGACTATTTGTCTTTGATTTCTTGTAGCTGAAATACACTTAGGCAAGGCAGGTAATATCCTTTACGCTTTGTGCTATTGCTTGTGAATTATATATTTATTTTTTAAATAGTACAACACATCTATATGCTGTGATGTTTATAATTCTTGTACCAGTAGATATGACTGTGTTGGTCAGCATACTAATTCCCTGAATAGTTGAATATTTACTGTTAATCAGCAAATATTTCAAAATTAAACAATTCTAAATGAACCCAACACGAAATGCCAGACAGGAGCATTCTCACAGTGGATCCAGGAATGGCACTTAACAATTTCTAGGTTCAAAATTCAAATTACCAAATTGCATCACAAAGGAAGGTGCTGTTGTCATTAGTTTTAGTTTCACATATTGAAAGAGAGGTTCTGAAAGACAAAATAACTTCTTTTACAGTTCCACTATAATGCTACCAGTTGATCTTCAGTCCTGTATCCCAGCTAGTGCCATAAAAACCTTGGATGCAATTTGTCCTGAGCTTCAGAGAAATCCACCTTAAAATTCCATGCCTCAAACTCATCTCTAGAAATATTTAATGAGCAAACTGCTACTTCAAATTTCATTAAAATAATTAACAGAGAGAGCATCAAAGCACTGTCACTTCCCAAGTTAGTAGTAGTCTACTGTCGTGGGTTGACCCCGGCTAGGTGCCAGATGCCCACTCAGTCACTCTATCACTCCCTCTCCCACTGGGAGAGGGGAGAGGATAATATTGAAAAAGACTATCAGGGTAAGAAAAGGCAGTTTTATTACAGCGGGGGAAAAGACAGAACAAGCAAGCTGAGAGTTGCGCGCGCAAGAGCAGAGGGGAAAACAATCAGTCTCTACTTCCCATCAGTAGCGATGTCCAGACACTTCCTGGGAAGCAGGGCTTCAGCATGCATAATGGTTGTTTAAGGAGGCAAACATGGACCGGCCCTGAGTGCCTCCTCCTCCTCCTCCTCTTCCTTCCCTTATATATCTGAGCTGACATCATATGGTATGGAATATCCCTTTGGCTGACTGGGGTCAGCTGGCCTGCTGGTGTCCCCTCCCAGGATCTTGCCCACCCCCATCCCCTTCAGTGGGGGAAGGAATGTCACAGGGACAGCACTGCTTGGCAGTAGCTAAAACACTGCTCTGTTATCAACACCAGCTACCAAAGCAAAGCACAGCAGTGTAAGGGCTGTGAGCTTTACCACAGTCAGACTCAATACAATCTCCACCCCTTATTCCATACCATTTGCATCATGCTCAGAAATCCTTTCCTACTCACACATGCAATTCAAGCTACATCCTTAAACCATCCCCATCACATTAACTACTATCTCCTATCCTTTCACATCCTTCCAGGTGGTCTCCATTTCCAGCAGAATGTGGGGTCAGGGCAGGAGGAATAGTAAACTTGATTGTCGAGGACTGGCACCATCCCTGTTCATTGTGGCCTTTTTCTTGCCCCTTGCTGAAATTCTTTCTTCGTCAGCTCATGTCCCTTCTGATACTTACATCCTGCAACATACAACTTCCAACATACATTATTCTTACCCCAAGGTTAAATCACCTTGGGGTACACACTGGGTCTCCCCATCCTCCCGCATTACCCACCAAGTGCACCCAGGTCCTTGGGCAAAGACAATCCCACGAATGGGTTTGCCCGTCCCCATGGGGGACGCAACCCACACTGACTTCCCCAGCCACTTTCCTATGTGTAGTGCAGGAACCTTGTCTCCCTCCACAGTGTCTAAGGGTTTAGTTTGGGCGGGACCAGGGCGGTTAACAGATCCCCTAGTATTGACTAGCCAAGTGGCTTCTGCCAAATGCACATCCCAATGCTTCCCTGTCCCATTACCTAGTGCCCATAGCATAGTTTTTAACAGTCCATTATATCTTTCAGTCTTCCCAGAGGCCTGTGGGTGATAAGGAATATGATATATCCACTTAATGCCATGCCTCTTTGCCCAGGAGTTAATAAGATTATTTCGAAAATGAGTCCCATTGTCTGACTCAATTCTATCTGGGGTTCCATGTCGCCACAAAATGTGTCTTTCAAGACCTGAAATTGTGTTCCAAGCCATGGCGTGGTTTACTAGGTACGTTTCCAGCCAGCCAGTTGTGGCCTCCACCATGGTGAGGATGTAACTCTTGCCTTGGCATATTCGTGGCAATGGCCCAGTGTAATCAATTTGCCAGGCTTCACCATACAGGAACCCCAGCCACCGCCCTCCACTCCAAAGAGGCTTCACTCGTGTGGCTCGCTTGATGGCAGTGCATGTTTCACACTGATGAATAACCTGTGTGATGGCCTCCATGGTCAGATCCACCCCTCGATCATGAGCCCATCTGTATGTTGCAACCCTTCCAAGATGCCCTGATGTTTTGTGGGCCCATCGGGCTATAAATAGATCACCCTTTCTCTCCTAATATAGGTCCACCTGAGCTATTCCAATTTTGGTGGCCTCATCTACCCATTTGTTGTTTTGATGCTCCTCAGCGGCACGACTTCTGGGCGCATGGGCATCTACATGGCGTACTTTCACAGTCATGTTTTCTATCCATGCAGCAATGTCTTGCCATAATGCAGCAGCCCAGATGGGTTTTCCCCTGCGCTGCCAGTTGGTTTTCTTCCACTGCTGCAGCCACCCCCATAGGGCATTAGCCACCATCCAGGAGTCAGTATAGAGATAGAGTATGGGCCACTTTTCTCTCTCAGCAATCTCTAGGGCTAGTTGGATGGCTTTCACCTTTGCAATGATGCCTTTTTCTGGTCTTAGGAAATAAAGGCTCAGACACAGTGAAAGGGTTGGGGGTTGTTTACCTCGGTATTTTAATAGGATCCCATTCGATGGCTTCTGCCGTCCAGGTAGAACACGCCGCAAAAAGCCCCTTCCCCCCAATTCAGTATACAATTAAAGACTCTACACATTAGCATATCTACCAGGAGGGCCCAATAAGGGGCCTGGGTGGGCTAACTTCTAGTTTACAAAATCTATCCTACTAGGAGACCTTGAGGGCTCACGAAAACAGGGTGTTTGGTCTCTAGCTTTACATGGCTTCAGGGGTGTTTAGTCTACCAGCCTCCTAAACACCATGAAACCAGGCTAAACTATCACCTAAATCATCACAAGTATGCATGCTAATACTTGTGAATATAGGGAACAGGGTATGACATATTCAGGAGAAAAAGCAGAAAAAATCCCTCAGGCATCATTTCCCCCCTTTTAGAGACTAACAAGATTCCACTTTGTCTAGTCTCTATTCTACCTTACTCCATTCTACATTACCCACAGTATCGGTTTACACAACCGGCTGACACGCAGGCTACTATACAGATAACAACTACAATTACAACTACTATAAATGTTTCTCTTATCCAGGCCCAGTTTGGTAA
Source organism: Eopsaltria australis (assembly GCA_034509425.1). Taxonomy (NCBI): domain Eukaryota; kingdom Metazoa; phylum Chordata; class Aves; order Passeriformes; family Petroicidae; genus Eopsaltria; species Eopsaltria australis. The sequence continues at coordinate 1,468 of JAVTVJ010000833.1, read as the reverse complement.
CCATGAGGTAAGGGTGTCAAAGATCTGGTCAAATTTTAAGGTGTCATTTTTGGAAGCTATTTCATGCAAAATTTGAGTTCCCCTCCAAATTTCATTCACATCTTTTCTAACCCTTCCACTTTGGTCCACATTTTGGACTACAGCCTTGTGTAAATCATGGGACAAACCCTGAGTCATAGTTACCATTTGGGCAGATAACAGACACGTAAAGAACAGTTTAAACCCCATCCTCCTGATCTGTATCAGTCTTTGCTTTTTTGATGGTCTCGGGAGCCAAAGCCTTCTTCACTCTGGAATAGTGGATCCACGGTCCCTTGCTGGCAACTTTGACTGCAGTGAGGGTGGTCAGCAAAACTTGGAACGGTCCCTTCCACTTGGCTTGCAAGGGGTCACCGTCCCACCACTTGATGTAGACCCAATCTCCAGGCTGGAACTGATGAGCAGGTGTGTCCAGTCCTATTGGCCTGGACAACACGACAAATCTCTGGAGCTTCTGCAAAGTGGAACTCAAAGCCATTAAGTATTTCTGCAAATCAGCTTTACCTTTCATATGAATCTCTCCCAGGATATGTGGAGCCTGATAAGGCCTGCCATATAATATTTCATAGGGACTTATATTGTCCCTTCGCCTTGGCTGTATGCGGGTTCTCAGCAAGGCTATTGGCAGGGCTTGAACCCAGGTCATGGATGTTTCTTGACAAATTTTACAAATCTGGGTTTTGAGGGTTCCATTCATTCGCTCAACTTTGCCACTTGCCTGGGGCCTGTATGGTGTGTGCAGGTCCCAGGCAATTCCCAGAACCCTGCTGACTTCCCCAACTACCATTGCAACAAAGTGAGTTCCCCTGTCCGATGACATTCCTAGAGGAACCCCAAACCTTGGAATTATATGGTTCAGCAAGGCTTTCACTACTTCTCTTGCTGTGTTTGAGCGACAGGGGTAAGCTTCAGGCCATCCACTGAATGTGTCAACCAGTAACAGTATATACTTACATCCCTCTTTGCGTGGCATCTCAGCAAAATCAATCTGCCAATAATCTCCCGGGAGATCTCCTGTTTTTGTCACTCCTAACACAACCCGTTTGCTCGTGTCAGGATTGTTTTTACGACAGGTATCGCACTTGCTGGTTATAGACTGCACGATATCTGTCATCCCTCTCCCTATTACCACCTTTCTAAGATGTTTTAAAATATTTTCTGTTCCCCAGTGAGTACTTTCATGCTCTCGCTGGGCTATTTCTCGAAGGAGGAAGGGTGGAACTACAACCTGTCCTGTTGAGGTAACGGCCCACCCCCCTTCTTTGATCTCAGCTTTAAGGTGTTTAATTAATTTGTGATCCCCCTGATCATATTTTGGGGTAAACTCTGACAAATCTATTTCTTTCTGTGGTATCACTGCAAAAATGCCTTTTTCTGCAACCCCTCTTGCTGCTTCATCAGCAAAGCGATTTCCCAGTTCAGGGGCTTT